>CAEMYA010000024.1:18485371-18524882 GCA_903131615.1 Diplodus sargus | reverse complement strand
GAGGTGATTCTGGAGGAGATTGGATTACTGAGTTGCTTTTCCGTTTTGTACATATATCTACTACACGGAGGTTTGCGATGCTCTGGTTTGATCACGATAATGGAATATTAACGCTGAATTTCAATTCAGTATCTCCGTTTCTAAACCCAATTAGGCTTTCTGCTGACCTCACCACATTCCTGTTAGTTTATAATATAACAATATAGAGAAGTTAGGACCCTCATAAATTTGATATTTCAGCCCGGTCGACAAACATGCACTGCAAAAACATTCTAGTCAAATATCTCACAACATTGTGTCGCTCTTTCACCCTAAAATAAAAGCGTCAAGATCATTTTAATGCATCAGCGACTTGTAATAGGGTGAATGGTGCCTCTGTCACAGACAATCCGCCCCCCTATCAGGTAGCAAGTCGAAACTTGTAACGCTTTACTGCACCGCATCACACACAGCGACAACTGTCACAACATTTTCGAAATTTTACGGAGAAAATGTTTGTGCTGCGCCTCTGATCACCGTGATTCTGTGATGTACGGAGTTTCCTGAAAGCGTTCTGTACCTGCTGCGTACTGTAGCTGGAAGTCAGCTCTGTTTGCCGACTCTGAGGAGTGTTTATGTTCACCCTGTTATCAGAGGAGCTTCACAGCGTTGGGAGATGAAGGTTTAAGGGCGGCTGTGGCTCAGGGGTAGAGTCAGCGTCTTGTTATCGGAAGGTAGCTGGTTCGGTTCCCCTGCATGTGAACGTGTCCTTGGGCAAGATACTGAATCCCAAACTGCTGCTGATGTGCTGGTCGGCACCTTGCATGGGAGCCACCGCCAGCAGGGTATGAATGTATGTATAAATGACTGTCACTTTGGACTAAAAGTGTCCGCTAAATGCCCTAAAAAATAAAAAATGTTTATGGCCGTAATGGACACCAGAACCACAGCAAGGTGAACGGTCAACAGAGTCAGACTCAGCAGCCTCTGTTCAGAGGTCGAACAGGACGTTGACGCAAGAAAAGATATAAAAAGAGATGGTCACTGAGTGAGAGGCTGAAAAAGAGTAAATCTCCGACTGTTTTTTTTCGTTGGTGATAGCGTTTGTTCATCTGTGACACAGACGCAGAGCTGCTGTTGAATAGGTGACAATTAGCTGGATTGCTAAAGTGTTCGTCCTGTGTTGGCTCCATCAGCAAAATCACTAACTTGCTAGTTTTTTTTTAATCAGAAGTGAGCTCAGCCCTTTTCAACAGAGGTTTATTATTGTCTCTCGGTCAGGTGACGTTAGCTTGACGCGCTGTTACTGATCAGAGATGTGTGCAAACTTTGACGGCAGCATTGTAAAATTCCTGTAGCATACATGTTGACCTAAAGACACAAGGTTTCAATGGTGGGGGCACCAAATCGCACAGCATGCATATTCCTACATACTGTGTCTTTAATATAAGACACCAATCATCAGGAAAGTAACAGTTACATTCTTAGTTTTGAGCTGTTCAGTTGGCAGATTGCATTTTTATTGCATTTGTTTTCATTGTCTTTCCATTGATTTTTGAAGAGGCTGTTCCTCCGCTGTGTGTTTTGCAATTTGCATTTTATTCTATTAGTATTACTGTTGTACACACGCAGCCGTGATTTTCTTTTCAGTTTTATTACTTCCAATTATCTTTGAGATTGCAGTCTGTTTACACGGGACGCTAAAGGAGAGAAAGGCAGGCACGGCAACACCATTAGAAACCCATTATGCTTATAGAAGTTGTGACCTTTAATTAAAATGCTAAATCCAATGCGAACGTTGAGGCTCTTTAAACTGAGAGATGGGGCAGTTCTTACCCTGAGGGGGCTTTGTTTGGTCTTTAGGCTGCACGCTGCAGGGCTCCTGTTGTGCAACACCCTCGGCTCGTATTATTAGAACCACACATCACAGCAGAGCGCGCCACGGCGGTAAATAATGCTGGAACATAAAATACATCTATCTTACTGAGGGGTGATGAAGACTTCTGATGCATGATGGGGGAAAAACAAAACAAAACAAAACAAAGAAAAAACCCAAAACAGCAACCGAGAGCGCCGGGCTACGCGCTGCCAAACATTGTGTCTCTGAGCGAGAGCGGCATGATGGGCTCCAGTCATGCAAACACACACACGCATGTATGCACACACAGACACCTGCACACAAAAGTTCACCACGCAACACAAACACACAGAGCGCGGCGAGAGAGCAGAAGCAAATTGTGATTTACAGTGCATCCCGACAAAGAGCCACAGCGGCAGAATGCCTGCCGTCTTATCGCCGTCAGGCCGCGCTGTCGCCGGTGCAAAAAAACCTCGTGCTAACAGATTCTGCAGTTGTTTTTCCTGCAAAACTACTGTAATGAAATATCTTTGACTAAGCTGATTAAACAACCGAATTTCAGTTCTCATCCTCCCGAGATACGAGCAGAAGAAATCCATCCGCCGCTAACTATGATTTTGTTGAGTCAGGGGAATTGTAGTGTTTACCGAATCTCTCTTACACCGACATCTTTTTTTTTTTTGCTTCAAGGTCTGATAGCCCATTAGTTTATTAAATTGGGAGACTCAAAAGAGGATTTTTAATTAAAAGAATCGAGCTAGAGGCGCGCGCAGTCACCCACCAGTGCAGGAATGACACGCGCTCTGGGGGCCTGCTCCACAGACGGAAAAACTTCCATACGGCTCGCACTTAAACGCGACTGCATCGCACATTCCTCACAGTCGACACACAGATGTATGCACAGCGGAGCGTGCCTCCCTCTCTGCTGGACGCTGATAAGCCTGCATGTGAAAGAACCAGCAGAGGGGATTTTTTTTTTTTTTGCATCCATCTGCAGCACAGCTCCCAACCAACCAACCAACCAACCGCAATCTTCCCTCCGAAACCTCCTGGACTGTCAAAAGGCCGTCTGCTGCCTAATGACCATTATGAACTCCAGTCCAGGCGACCAGAGGCTCCCGACCAGCAGCCAGAAATAATCTGCACGATTTGTGAAGCCAGCAACAAACGCCGTGTTCTGTTACATCACATATTTTGGCCTGTGTGTGTGTGTGTGTGGTTTGTGCATATTTTTGCGAGGTCAAACAGCCTTGTTCGGTTGCAACGAGGGGACACCACACGTAGAAGTACACTATATTTGGATCGCCATGACAACGGAAATGCTGCGGAGGGTGGTATTATTAGTTTATGCTCGCTCGCTCGCTCACATCTTCTGCTTCGACTTGCTACGCCTTCGGAGGTTCAGCGCGGAGCCTCGCACGTCTATCGCACATACATTCACTCATGTGTGCAATGCGATGTGCCAGCGCGTACGCCCACACACACACACACACACACACACGCTCTCTCGTCTTTGTGAAAGAGCGCCTTCATTTGTTATCGCCGGCTTGAAAACTTTAAAGATTTAATTGCTGACTTTGGCTTCGCCCTCAACAGAAAGAGAGATTCCCTGTCAGATGGCGCCCAAGGCAGAAACAAGTACTGTAACGTTAAGAGTCAGAGGTTTGGAGAAAGGGTGGAACGAGGCACGGAGTTCCTGAAGTGAGAGAAACAGGAGGCAGAGAGGGGATGTGACGGATGAGATTTTGAAAAACAGGGGATTTGCTGACGGGTTGGAGGAAGCTTTACGGCTAATATCCTCCACCTGCTTTTTAAGAGGGAGCTACAAGGACGAGCAAATCCTGGCGTCGCCACCCAAAGTAAACAGGCGCATCTCACAAGCCGCGCGCTGGAGGCTCCTCCGTCGGCTCAGCTTGTAACCTTCAAAAGAAAGAAAACTCTTGTTTGTTGTTTTCTTGTTGCTTTAAAGATGAATGAACCAGTTAGCACAATGGAGTCACCAGGCGTGTTTGGTGCCGGCGAACAGATTGAAGTTGGCCATTTCAATGTTGTTATGGAAACGAGATGAGATTGTGTGACAAGCAGACACTTATCACATTTTGCCTCTCCGCATCCAATCTGCAGCGATTCTGCTAATTGCCTCCTCTCTGTGAACTGACCCGCGTGCCCCAATTTTTCCCTTTTCTCTCTCGATCTCTAAATCCGCCTCTTTTTGTTGTCTCTCTCTCTCTCGCTTTATTTCCTCTTCCTAACTCCATCTCTTCCCTTCATCCCCCTCTCTCTCTCTCTCTTTCTCCCCGGGCCTCTCTTGAACCCGACACGGTGAGCGATGATGTCAGCCTCTCCAGCGTGTTAACGGTGTGAGGTGAACGCTACTATTTTGCTCCCGCGGTCTGGGTTAAGAGCCCACTCACTGAGATAAGAGAGCATTGTTTACTTGGCCCAGCCTCGTTACGACTCCCACACAGACACACATGGAGAGCTCCACTGCACGGCTCTGCTCGGCTTCGCTGTCACACTTTCCAGAACGTACTGTGTGGTCACGGCCAGTTATTGAGAACTGTACGCGGCGCGGCCGGCGTCTCAATCTGATGCCGGTGGTATTGAACGCGCTCAGGAGAGACTATAAAGGTCAAACCCAGCCTCGGTACAGTGAGGCGCTGTGATTTACTCATCACTGTGGAGAGGAACCTGACTGTAATGTCAGTTATTTATTGACTTTAATCTGTTTTATAGGTTATGTTATGTTTAGAATATTCTCATCATATTAAATGTGCTTCTTTTCCAGGTCATTCTGATTGATCAGCGTCTATTTCTCCCACACAGTACCTTATGGGATACATCCAGTGCTGCAGCTCCCCTCTTTATAGCTGACTATGCTGGTGTAAACAGCTGGAACAGATGTTCAGCAACATCTTCATCAGCTTCATTCTGGGCATCTCAGTTTGTGTTTCTGTCATATTTGCACATGTGTTTTGATAACTATGGTGATAAATGATTCATTCTAATATCTAACTTCGTGGTATCAGTATGTAATAGTGCTCAGAAAAGGTGTGTTCTTTGTATTTGTTTGTTGGTCATCTCAATTTGTGATGCAATAATGTTTGATTCCAGTGTGTTTTCCAGCTGAATGATCTATAAAAAAAAGTTATTTGAATATTTTTACATACATTGCTATTTGAGTCACAATTTTCCTAGCAGCCATATTGTTATTACAATATTGTAATTTTGTAATTTGTTTCCCCCTTGAAATATACATTAAAAATGATGTTGTTTCTGTACCAAACACACATGTTCCCTTACGTCTGAGGAATATGAATAAAATGACAGTGGTCTCATTTATAAAATGGACTCCCTGTCAGTTTCGAGCTCAAAGGTGATGTTGATAACATGACTCTTGAGGAGCGGTCCACCATTACTCTCCTGCCTGTCAGGTCGCACTCGGGGATCGACACTTTTTGTCTGCCATGACGGCCGCGCCGGAGAAGCAGCAGCTAACGTGAGTAGTTCAAAAACCTTCTTTTTCATAAACTCTGTGTACACAAACAATGTTCTCAATGCTCATGTTCATGAGTAGAGACCCTGGTGGTGCTACCAGCAAAGTTTCATGTCGTTTCGAGCCGTCTTAGTGTTCCAAAAATAACGATTTTGATGGCATCATATCTTTGCCCCCAGCACTCCCGTTCAAAATTAACGTGCCTGAAAACCCAACTACAGTAAATCTTAAAAGTGCGTCTTTCGTTGTAATTTTGCTTTTACACGAAGGTTTGACTCATATTCAATCGCAAATAAAGCCTTGGTTGCTTTTTGGCGAGAGTTTCACTTCATTCACACTTTGCATTCAGGTGTTGTATCGATCATCTGCCTCTTCAAGCTGTTGCACTACCTAAACCTGCTAACCCTAGCTAGCTAATGTAAATGTTGCTTGTGCCAGCTAGCGTTAATGTCAAGGCTTTGAAGCCAACTTTCATAGCTTATATTGTGAAAGTAGCAGCTACAAAATTATTGATACATTTTTCGTTTTTGAGTCACAAACACTGCATGACTTGTTTCATAATTTGAGCATGTCTGTCCAATTAAAATTGGGAAGTCCAGAAGAGCCGCAGGATTTGAACTCTGTTGCCTGGTGCGTGCACTCTGTGGGCCCCACAATGCAGAAGATGCTGTTATTTTTATACTCGGGAAGTCAAACTTACTCCAACTATGTGTCCAGGTGTTACTTGTTAGATCCAAGATTTACGTTGCAAATGTTAGCTAGCTAACGTTAAGTCAGTACAGTATGCTGGGCACATTCTATAGAGCTATCCCATTTTTAAAATATTTTTTTTTCACAAACTGCCAACTACTAAGACCCTTGGTAGCCGCTGGGACCAACCGTCAGAATTCTTACACGGAGGTAAACGAAACAATCATTTTAGAACCGTCAAACATTTCAATTGATGAATTTACCAACATAATAATGAATTTAAGGAGAAGAGATACATTTATCATTTATCATTAAAAAAATAAAGCATTTGTGAAAATGTTAGCAGCCTGACAGAAAACCTCAATACCTTACTCTGACGTGGAAATGGTCTTATGTCTACACAAGCTTTGACCTGACTGAAGGGGTTTTCCTGCTGCTTGTGTCAGAGTGTTGCAGTTTGGGACACATATGTGTCGAAGCCTGTGCTGAACTTTGCATGAGCTTTATGAACAACGAGCAGCCGTGACACAATCCCAGGCTGTGTGTTTGGTTTTGTTCATCAGCCCACTATTTAGTCCACCGCGTAATACGTATTGTCTGGTGTTCAGTCTCCTCTCCCCTGTTCTCTCTTTTGATCCTATTCCTGAGTAAATCCTCATTTGTACTGGCATTATATAAGGGGAAATCACAAGGCAGGTGCAGCACCTCAAGATCCGGAGACGGTTGCTTTCCCGAGGCCACATCCACACTCAACACAAAATTACACTCTTCATCTCAAACATGATGAAGAATGATGATATCTGCTCGCACCTCGAACAACCTTCATGTGCAATACTGATTCCTCACTTCTTATCCTTCAGTTTTTTAATAGAAATGTTCACATTATTTATTGTTTTTGTATTGTTTTTTATTCTATATCCTGTGATTTTGTTGTTGCATGCTTAACCTTGTTGCATGCTGTGCTTACAATGACAATAAAGGCAATGAGTAATAGATCACAGGTGTATTAGTTACTGTAAGTATACTGTAAGTACAAATTTTTGTCCAAAAATGTGCATGTAAATGTATAAAAACTGATTTTGACATTCATGCAATGGACACTATATTTGGATGGGCATCAATGTCAATGCCTGCGGAAGTATACGCATGACCGATGCAATCCTTTGTTTCAGCTGATGTCCAGATAAAAACGGGAGAAAACCCATTTGGTCTCCAGCACTGTATGACAAACACCACAACGCCTAACTCCACAACCAAATCAAGGACAATGTATAGCTTGACATCACCCAGCAGCTTGGATACAATGAAGATGGTAACGTAGCTGATATTCACTTGATTATGTTATATGATGGTCATGGAAGGGCGTTTGCGATCCAGAGGAATCTTATTGGGCATCATTCACGAAAGGTAATGAACAAATCTGATCGTGGACGAGGACTCTGTATGTTGAGGAATCGAATGTGAGCGCAGTTTGGGAAATGAACCAAGTACAAATCTAAGAATATTCTAAGGATCATCTCTGTCGCACTACAATACTTTATTTATAGGAGGATTTGGTCTCACATGTCCTGGAAGCTTATACAGATAATGTTTTGGTCCCACTTGGTTTGAGAAATAGCTCCTGTGATGGACACTGTGCTTGGCTACAGCGCCATTTCAATAATATTTCTATTAATTGTGCAGCCTTAGTATAGTCGATAATCCGTCATTACCATTTTTATTCGTAACGACGACACCGTGAGGCAGAGAGACGATCGTCGCTCCGAACCAATGAGCTTAAAACGGCTATTAATGAAATTCCTCTCTGCGCCTGAAGAACTTCATCTCTTTTGTATTTTTCATCCGTCACCACCGCACAAAAATATCCTTTCTCTCCTTTCAAATTACACACAAGCAATTACATTTTCCGTGTTGATATCTTGAACTCTAAGCGCTTCAAATAACCCAAAACTGTCTCAGATGCCTGTTCGCTGCACAAAAACACACACATTGTGGAAAAGATGATAAAGACTTGCCAATAAATCTGCATCTTGGAAAAAAATCTTGACACACACACACACACACACACACACACGCACCATCCCACTCATCACCTGTCACTGCTCATGTATCTTCATTGTCTCCATCAGGACTCTTTTAATTTATGCAGCCTCTCTTCTCTCGTCCTCTAAATTAAGTTGTCATTCATATTCATTTATTCGTTTCTTTCAGACTCGTGGCAGGTTTTTTTTTTTTTTCTTCCAGAGGAGAGAAAACTAATCAGACTAAACTAAACAGACCTCCCCCTCCTTCCTCACTCCGCCTCCGCACACAGTCTCCACCATCAGTCTACGTACCGGTACTTCATGCCGGTGAGCTTGGCGGTGGACTCCTTGAGGTTGTGGTGGTAGCGGTGGGTGAAGGAGCCCAGGCTGCGAGCTATCAGGGCCACGGTGCGGAAGCGGGCGCGGGCCTGGCTGGCTGTGTTGGGGCTGGTGGCGTTCTGCTTGCTGTGCTCGCCGTTGCGCGGGGCCTTCAGCCCGTGGTCCGTGCACGCAAAGGACACCTGCATGGCTGATGGGAAAGGCCACTACAGCTGCTCCGAGACAAACTTGTGTTTTTTTTTGGGCGTCCTTAAAATACTTTTTTCGTTTCTGTCCGAGAACTTATATTTTGTCCTTGAAGTTGAAAGTCAGTGGTCCAGGCCAGTTCTGCCTGGTGCTGCCGAATCTCATACGGAAATCACAGGCAGGGACGACGGGAGCATGAGATCGTTCTGAACTCTCTTTTTCGGAAGAAAAAAAAAAATCTCAAGCTGATTTTACGTCAAAAATCGGACATAGCAGTGGCGCGGTCCCGGTGAGGCGGTGATCCTGTGCCGGCCCGAATCCACCTGGAAATATGAGAGAGGGTGGAGATGGAGGGAGAAGGATGAAGGAGAAGAGGTTCTGAATGAGTCGCCCAATTGAGAAGAGTACTTGGCAGCAGGGAGTTAAGAGGGGAGAGGGTTAAAGGTGCGAGGAGAAGAGGAAAATGTCCAGACGGAAGACCGACTGGAGAGAGAAATCTGTCTCGTCTTTGCATTTTCTTTCCTCAGCGCAGTTTTCTCCAGTTTAATCACGTCTTCTGCGCATATCTCTAAGCGGCTTCGACGTGGCGATATGCCCTAGTTTTCCTCGTTTCTATCTCGTGTTTCTCTTTCTGTGTCTGTCCTGTTTTATCTTCCCCACCTCGGTCTGTATCAAGTATTATGCACTTTTTCCCCTATTTCCAACTCAGACACTGGTCTCTCGCTTATTTCTAGTTAGTCCATTCCTGTTTACAAAGTCTCTCTCTGATGCCTCTTTTAATTCGCTTCTCCTCAGGGTGTCTGGGAGGGTTTTTGTCAGGCAGGCAGCCAGGAGTTGTGGGCGCCTGGGGAGTCTTTCTCGCCCTCAAACCGCGGCTAAGCCTTTTAGTCAAACACCTGGAGTGAGGAGAGTAACACTGCGCCACCACGCCGTGCCTTCCAACACACATGCAGACGCACACGTAAACCACGGACACACTCTCGCTCCCCTCACGCGTCTTGAAAAAAGAATAGGGACATGCTTTCACAGAGGAGCAAGCGCTTGCATACGAAATACTGTACACTCACACACATTGATATCTTTACTGAAACAAGTGTTCTTACACACAGCGAGCTCTCTGAGAAACAAGGGTGAAGCAGGACAAGATTGTTCACCGATGTGTGCCCTCCTGCAACTTTGAGGGGGAATCAAGCGGTGTTAGGCGGCGAGCAGAGGTCCCGCAAAGATCCGCATCTCAACAGAAGCGGCAGCGTCTCCGGCAGCTGTCCTCAGACCCGGCGAAAAAAACAGCCTTGTCCCGTCTCCAAAGTCCTGGCGCACAGTAACACAGCGTCTATGGTCCCCGGCTTTGCAGCAAGAATGCTCTGTTTGATAAAGGGACCCCGGAATGGTGACGGACAAGCGGAGAAGAGGAGGAGGAGGAGAAAGGAGGATGCATGGTACTTCACTTCAGGGAGAGGAGGACAGATGCAGTGAGGAGGCGAAGAGCAAGCGCGTGTTGAGCGCAGAGAGAGCGAGCCAGGCGGTGAATGAGGGAGAGAGAGGCGGTGTGTGTATAGGCTACTGGCTCTGACTGACTGGCTGAAAGAACTGCAGTGTTTTTCACTATGGCGCCACACACTCGAGAGAGAGAGAGAGAGAGAGAGGCAGAGGGAGAGAGAGAGGAAAAGAGGAAGAGAGATAGAGGTTTATTCTGAATGGAAGTCAATGGAGCTGAGTTGATGCGCGTTCATCTACACCACCTCAGGCTGGCCGTGAAACGCGGCTCGTGTGAACGTCACGCTTCACTAACGAGGCATTTCATTTGCTCGCCCATCTGCCGCCACAGTGCGCGTCCTCTTTAGTGACCTTTGCAACCGACCAACAAGTGCTGACATCTAATCTGTGACCCCTGCGTGGATCGCAAAGTCATGTTTTTGCACTGCAAGAAAATGACATCACTTTGTTAAAGCCTTCAAGAAAAGAAACGAGCGGAGCCTTACGGCAACATCTCAGAGCAGATGCTACTGTAAGCGGCACAGCGAGACAAAGCATAAACCAGCGTTCAGGCTGCGCAGCGTCTTGTCTTTCCTCCCCCACCGAGCAGTAATGTGACAATGCAGGATTTCGCAGTTCATTGAACATCCGCGAACCCCGAGGCCGTCGCAGATTTTATTTATATCCCGTGCGATTGCATTCGATAGCTGCAGACACTTGAAAAGCTCGGTTCGACAGGCCCGCTACGTTTTTTCTGATGCGGAGGTTGAATTGTGGGTCAGTAGGAGCAGTCGGGGATTTGAGGTTGTTCAGTCAAACTTTAACATGTGTTGTGAAACTACGTTTCAGTGTGATGAAGTGTTGCATGCACCCTTTTGCTCTCTTTACAAAAGCTTGTCATGCAAAGCATAGATGTCAATGAAGTGTAACGCAGCTAAAACTTTATTGGCACATGACCATCGGAGGTGAGACGACTACTTACTGACTTTCACGCAGGTGTTGTTCCAAAACATTTGTTCTTTCAAGCTACAACAGTTACTGGAAGAAGACAAATACTCCTTTAAAGGTGTATTCCCTCGAATTGACTTAAAATGGCACCAGACAACTTCCCCGCTCCTTTCCGTTTACTTGCAAATGACGACAACACAAGACAAAATGTGAGTTTCTTCAATCATTTTGTGTATTAGAGATGTCAAAGCAGACAGAAATGGTGCCAGGATGCCAACCTGCTTGGTTTTCCAAGTTAACCCTCCTTTTCCCGGGAGGTTTCACAAACAAGGTTTATAGGGAACCAATGAAACGCAGATGGTTTCATTATTTGATCGCCAATACAGCGTGCGGTCGGTATTTAATCATAATGATACGTCAAAGCAAAGAACCTGTTGTTTGCCACTTTAAGTTGGAGGAATGACAGGTTTAAAGAAAAATTTAAAACCTGGAGCAACAGAGACATGCTGGATCCTACATTTCCCATGATGCAATTTGATCGAGTCATGGGGTTTTGTTGAACTATCCTTGGGTGGTAAGTGCCAGACTTTTTAAACTCCTGCCCTGAGTAGCTATGGTTTTCTGTTAAGGACTTGAGATCTCAAAGCCCAAGCTAAAAAAACCCTGATCACAGCATTGGAGTTATTTGAGCAGACTTTGGAAACCTCCCTCCAAAGCCACAGGGTCAGGGTTTATCACAAACCCCGAACCGCTGCGGGTGAACACTGATGGGTAAACTGATTTGATGTCGTCCTTTGAATCACATAACCTTAATCTCTCTGTTTTGCTGCCATTCTCTTCTGCAGCCTCTCTGCCTTCCAGCGAATCCTGTTCTGGCTCGATCACGTTGTGAGTCGGAGAGGTAGCTGCGCTGTTGGACAAAGTTGCGAAACATCCCTCTAATGTCACCGCCGCCTCCAAGGCTACAACTTCCTCCCTGTCGATCCCATTTAAAAGTGTGTCAGTCAAAAGCGTCAACTAGATCTTACATCCTCGGCTGGAATCCCCAACGGGCGATCGCGCCGTTACCTTGAGGCAAACCGCTCTGCTTTAATTGCTCCAGCGAGATAATAGAGTTCTGAAACTTTTATTGAGAGGGACGCAAACCTCCATACGGTGCACATGTTGAAAACGGATGAGCGGCCGTGACGCAGCACTCGGGAGACTGATGCGTCCCTCCAACCTTACCCTGGATTTCCCACAATGTGGAGCGTCTGTCAGCGTGGCTCGACAGCGCTGCCTGTGCGCCTCCAAAACACTCTATTTATACAGAGAACATAAATCTTACCCATAATAACCAACCGCTATCTAAAAAAAGCTCTCGGCAACATGAGATCCCATGTCACATAATTACAGCCCTGTAAACAGTCTGCCGCTTGACTGAAATATTCTTCGGCTCCACATCTTACTCTCTTTGTTCTAAAGGCTATTCAAGTGTTTAATGGATAGTTTTTCCTTATCAGCACTGACCTCCCGTCGAGAAGATGAGCGATAATGAGGGGGGGAAACCTTTCCGAGCTGCCCGTGACGTCACTGCCGATGGAGCAGTCCCAGTCTCCCTCTCGGCTGCTTAATCACGTACGTCTTTATTTGCCTCTGTATTCCCCCCCCCTCCTTTTGTTCTCCTCTCCGTCTATTATCGCCTTCCCCTCGCCCATCTCGCTTTTTCTAAATCACCATTTAACACGGCACCCGCTCTCTCATTTCAAGTCGGTCCCCCTTATGCCGCAGATTAGACCGCAAGTCATTGTGATGCACTGCTCGTACAGCACCGCGGAGGACGAGTTGCTTGTTTAATCTGCCTTAATAGGAGCGGTTTCGGACTCTGCGTGGACACGATGGTCACAGTTATCAGGGCGCTGCAAATTCCACTCGGGGGTAGAACATGCATGAAATACTGACGAGGAAGCTTGACACTAAATCTGACAGGAGGGGACAATATGATGAGGATTTGACTGAAAATGCAAGGTCACCGCCGTCATGAGCAGTGCCGGAACTGTCCTTCATCGTCAGCGGCAAAACCGTTAATTGTGTCGTCGCCTCTCATGTCATCCTCATCATCCCGCCATATACAGCCCACTATTCCCATTATCATCGTCGTATCTCATATAGAAACCCCTGCATACGGCGACGCTGATGCATACTGACGTCTTTATTGTCACAACTCCTATAGATGCCCACTGACCTTACGTGTCTGCCCAGCAGGCATATGGCCTCACATCGGAGATATTGAATGATAGAAGGAAACGGATGCAGAGCTAATCTTTTTTCTACTGGTGAAGCACTCGTTGGCTCATGGATTCAGTATGGGTGAAATGTTTATGTACCTGCAGAGTTTTCAGCCTCAGGATAAATGGTTTACAAGCTCACTTCGGAGCGTTAGCCTTTATGTGCCGGCTCTGGGAGCAGTTCGTACTAAATGGACTGAGGAGAAGGTTCAGTTCCCAATAAAACGCTTTAATAAAACACTCGAGGGGCAGCACAGTTTGACAGTGTTATCCACCATGCAGATGCAACGCGATGTACAAATCAACTGTATTTATTCGGGACCACTAGTGAAGTTATAGTATAATAATAGTGTCAGGCCCCTTCCAGTGGACCAACAAGGGAATGTCAATTTAGATTTTTATTTTTATTTTTACTGAAAAGTGAAAAGTATGTTACTAGAAAGACTACACAGCCAACAGTCGCCCACCAAAACCCACAAATGAAACCTTGTCGAGCTGTTCCCGTTCTCGAGCTGACTGGACTTATTGTAATTCTGACCTTTTCAAACACTTTTTCAGCGCCCTGGTGGCGGCCACAATGGTGTTGGTGACGTATATTGAGACTGATACTGTGACTCCTAAAAACCATCAGTCAGTTTGCATGTTTGCTCTTCTTCGTCACTGAGTTATTGGAATGGGTTTTCGGTTCACTGCCTGAAATAAAGTCTGCGGTTCAACACAAGCTTCATATATGTTCTACGGCATAAAATACATCAGCTAACATCCCACACGTGAATAAAAATAGAATTTACGTGTCTGAAAAATGGTTGTTGCCAACAAGCGGCTAAATGAGACTATAGAGATTGTCATTAAGCGACATCACAGCGAACACGGAGACTCTTTTATTTACCATAAAGTCTTTACAGGTGGACTTGAGTTGCAAACTATTCTAACTTGAACTCCATAACTTCTACAAAAATTGATTTACAGTCATTCATGTGGCGCTCACTGCTTGTTGCACTCTTATCTCTCATTTTCTGTTATTCACGTGCACACAATAATGTTTTTAGGCATAATGAGGAAATGGTATCATGTTGTAAAAACACCAAAACAATGCATTTGACTCGTTACGTTTCCGAAAACGACACACAGGGAAGATCCACTCGATTTAATGACACATCTGATCGTTACCTCCGTCAGCTCGCTCTCTTTCTGCCTTGCTGGTACAATCAAACGTTAGCGCCGTGCTTCATTGCTTATTCAGATCCTCGGTCCTTTTCCTCAGAAGTGAAACCTGCCGAAGCCCACTTAAGACACAGCAGTGTGTCTGACGGCGGCCCCGTGTGCCTCGTAACGTCGAGTCTAATTGCAGAGGGGAATTGGTGCTGGCTCTCGCTGTGCTAAGAAGGACTCTTCCTTATCAAGAGATGATGAAAGCGTTGGGTATTTAACAGGACCAGAGCCCTGCTGAGCATAGTTAAACTTTAATCCTCACTTCCAGTGGATCATAAATTATTCACATTAGAGTTAATAGACAAACACTTTACCCTGTTTACCCTGATGGGACTTGATTCAAGTTGAGCAGAAAGAAGGAAGTTCAATCAGCAGAATCAACGCCGTAATCCAAAATGAGGAGTCGCGTGTTGTAAATATCTCAAACTCTCCTTCACTACAGTGTGTACTCATGTCATTTTTAAGTGCATGCACTTGTCTTCAGAACATGATATCCTACCTGTAGACCATGCTGGCACAAGGTCGCACGGCTGCCTGAAACAGATGGCTGTGAACATGAAGAAGCTCCTCCAAACTCTGCTGTTCTTGAGGTCTGCTGGCCTCAAAGCTTCCTGGAAGGCAGCCGGTGGGGCTTGAGGGGTACCACTTGGTTCCTGCCCCCTGCCTCTGCTGGTTGGAACTGGGGCAGCGCTCCAGCCTCGGCCCCCCTCTCTGCCTGGACACGGGGATATCACTGCAGGCTGCCTTCAGATACATGTTTGGATCGACCTCGTCTCCCGCAGGCTGACGGGACGCTTTCTTTTGATAGCAAATCCTCGTCAATATATTTAGTCATCGTGCGGAGAGACTGTGGCCATGTAAGTGCAATGCAATGCCGGTCATGCAGGACCACAGAGGATATCCGTATTTGTGTGCTGGAGAGTTCTCGTCATGCCTTTGGCCGAGAGCGTAATACCCCGACACAGTTTCCGTAGATATATCAAACAAAGTTCACATGTGCATTGACAAAGCCGAGACGGGTGGTGCGGGGGTCAGAAACATCACTGTGCGCCATACCTGTGATGTCAACTTTATTCTTAGGTGACTGACAAATTGAAAGACAAAGACAGCTTTCGTTTGAGCTCCTGGCGGCTCCAGTGAGAGAAGCCCGCGAGTCTGTGAGGCGAGCCGAGCAAATATCAGAGATATCTCCGTCCATTTGTCAGAAATATCTTCCTCATACCGGAGTGTTGCATGTACAGAACATAAACACGATGAAAGAAATCTGATCCATAAGATCTGCTCTGCTGATATTACCTCAAGGAAATTATTAAATGACAGGAAAAGAGATGTACAGCCAGGTGTGAACAGCGATCCAGGAAACTAACAGCAGTTTTAATAAGAACAAAATGAGGAAATCCAGTACATTGTAATGGCATTGTGAATATGCCTTGTGATAAATTCTGTTTGCTGCCAAGGATGTTATTTGTTCACCTGTGTCCATTTACTGGTTGGTTGGCATGTCAGCAGGATTAGACAGAAACTACAGATCGGGTTTCCACGAAACTTGAAAGAAAGATGGGTCTTTGCCAAGAACAGACTACAACAACTTTTGGAGAATTGTTCTTGTTTGGTTTGACTCCTGGTGACTCGTAGCAGTTGCTAACGTTAGCTGCATGACAAAATGAGCAAGCATTCACTGTCTAACAGCAGCTTAACTCTGTAAACCAACTCTGGACGGGATTCCCTGTCGTCCACCTGGCAGCAGTAGAACTTGGGAGTTTGTGTTCAGTACAGACACAGGCTAAGTTCATTTGGAGTGCGGAACAGTTAGCTGCCGTTAGTTGTAACAAGTAAAGCCATCTAGTCACAGAGGGTTCAGGCAGATCAGCCAGAGGGCATCAGAGGGCAAACCAGAAAATGATATGATCCCATTCTACCAAAATCAGTGTGGTGGTTAATACAGCATTTTTTTTTTTTCAGCACATTGTTTCTCTTTTTTTTTATCACCACATTCTTCCACAACATAATGAAGGTTACTATTCCATCTGCATTGTTTTGTTGTCCTAGCGGTTGGCTGTTACAGATCTGGAGAGCTTAAATTCAGGTTAAGCAGTTACGAGTGGCTACAGGACAATGGAGTTCGATGCAGGACTGGGCCTGATGGAGACTGAGGTACAGAATTTGCTCAGATGAGTTCCATTATGTATGAAAATTAGGCTGCTTCCTCTTACATTGAAAAGATAAAGATAAACAGATAACTTTAGACATCCTTCAATCAATGCTGTGTAACTGATATGACTTAATGAGTTCACCTTAATTTATTTCGACCTTCGTTATTCTCAGACCTGTTGTGAGACCGGGAAACTTTACATTCCGTGAAGGAAGGAACATTCCTTCACAGTTGTTAAGCTTCACGTCGTTTTAACACGTCACATGTTCCGTGATTTTATCACAAAAGTCAAACAAAAAGGTTAACACAGTGCACCAGTTGGTGTTTTGTAACTAGCACGTGTTACACAAAAGACACATAGTCTTGGATTAAATCTTAAATTTTCCTAATAATGCCCCAGACGAAGGCACAAGATTATACTGTTTATATACAAAAGGGATTCACAGATCTGCACATTTTTTAGCAGGGTATGTCACATGTTGCTGCTACTTTCATTGCCGGTGATTTCATGTAACCTTATGTCTTGTTATTAAAATGTTTTTTTTTTTCATTTCTCTGAGATCTTTTACTCACTGAAGGTGTATTTCTATTAAAACACATTTCAAATTGCTTTGCAAGCAGCCTTCTGTGACGAGGTTTAATAGTTTTAACAGGAAATATCAAATCATATATTTTATTATATGTTCGGCTGTGTGCATGAATCCAATGCGAGGGAGTGTTTGAGGTTATTTTATGATCCCAAAATGCAAAAATGTATTGGTATAAAGAGCATGTAAACACGGTATATACATGGAGTTAGACATGAGTACCCGCTTCTCTCCCAGTCAGCTGTACCTGCCTGCCCTCTTGTGAACAGAGAGGATACAGCAGCCGGATCCAAGGAAGAAATTTGGTTTTACGTTCTTACACAGAGTCAAGCCTAGAGAGTCTTTTGGACATTTTGTGCTTCGCTCAAAAAGAAAAAAGGGACACACAGCCTGGCAGAATCAAATCATGAAGATGGAAATGCGCACACACACACACACACACACACACACACACACACACACACACACACCAACCAACAGGAACACGCATCCCTCATTCGCAGGCTTAAGTGTCTATCGGCTGAAAATGGAGATAAGATGTTGGATGAATGTGGGGGAGCTGTGAGCACCTCTGTGTGTCTGCTGCGTCCTCCCACTCAGTGTGCACTGTGAGAGGCAGACGCAGAGCATTTAGTCTATTTCAGTCCCTGGATATGTGAGGTCTTTTCTTCACTGTTCCCTTCACAAGACCAGAGTGACTCATCCATACTCGCACACAATCTGACTCCTGCAGGCAGCAGCTCAGGCCCCTCAGTTGAAGCCACTATGGTCAACCGCATTCAAAAATCTGGAGTTAAACATCGTCACTGTTGACTCTCAGTTCACGACACTCACACTTTGTGACCTTGTACGTGGCCAATTGTTCAGCTATTTATTGTTTTCAAAGCTGAGGCAGACAAGCGCAAAAAAAGGAGGAAAAAACAAAACAGGATTAACAAGTCTATTATCTTCTGGGGGGGAAAAAACAGCCTAATTTCCTTCTTCATGTGATATAAAAAGCAGAGCGGGGAGAGTTGAGACAAGCAGGTGAAGCTGAAAGATGAAGATCTCAGTGGCTGTGTTGACTTTGTCCCTCTTCTACCTTAGCGTGGCTGAAGCCGTGCTGGATTACCACTTTAAGAGCGTCTTAGGAGAACTTAAGGCCGAACTGCAAAAGACCAAGGAACAACTAGATGATCTGAAAAAAGTCCAAGGTAATAACACAGTGTCACGCTCAACGTTATTATCGTATTATTTACAGGTTGCTCAAAATGAAGGGAACAATCTCTTGTTTTCTTGTTCTTGTATTATATTCATTTATTTATGTATTTACCTATTGTTTTCTCAAGGTAACCGCGTGGCATTCGGAGCAGCTATTGGCAATGTTGGACATGTTGGACCTTTTAACACTGAGATCACACTGGTCTACAAGAAGGTCTACATGAACACTGGATCATACAGCCCTGCAACAGGTGCACTTATAATGGTGTCATAGATATTTGGGTTAATCAGGATGTGATGCAGAGCAGCTACTGTACTCAAAATGTTTTATGATGTAACTTTGTCTGTTGATCCTCTACAGGTATTTTCATCGCTCCTGTCAAAGGAATCTACTACTTCAGCTTCTCCGGCCATAATCACTCATCTAGAGGTATGGGTCTGCGGCTGATGAAGAACGGAGTGCAGATGGTTACAGTGTACAACCATCCAGCTGGAAGGCGTTACGAGACAGCAACCAATGGCATGACTCTGCAGCTTGAAGTGGGAGACCAGGTGTACATGAGACTCAGGGCACACACCTGGATTTATGATAATATCAACAGCCACAGCACCTTCATTGGCCATTTGCTGTTCTCTCTGTAAGTGGAATCAAGTAAAAATAAGAAAGTCTTTATGAAAACAGCTCCAGAAATCAAATCAAAGTCTTTATGTTAACAACGATTGTGGAAAATGAAACATGTACATTCACTGATCGTATGTCCATGAAAGAGAAAGAGAACAAATCTAACATTTGGACGAGTATAAAAATGTGAGCTCTGATTAAATGATATAAAATGGGATATTCCACTTATACTTGGAAAATGTATATTTAATCATATTATGATTGCCTTTTTTAAAGTGATTTAAATCAATAAAGCTTCACTGATTCAAGCATGAAAGATTGCCGCTATTACTTTTTTTTTTAAAGGAGCAATCTGCCATTTACTTTTCATTTTCATTTAATATGAAATAAAATTATGACACAATTCTAAATCTCTCTTGATTCTAGTCAGAGTAGAGCTGTACATCACAGTTCACTGATAATTATTTGTTGATGGACTATAAAATGTTGTTGTGGATCTTTTGCACGCACACTGTTCAAATGGTTATTTCCAACTTTTATTGTAATACTTGCATTTCCAAACTTCCTTAACTATAGCATAAATATGTTTGTTTATTTTGGCCATAAGTTGCTTCACATTAAAGCGTACCTACTCTCCTCTGTCCCTCTCTAGTCTTACACACAAATAGTTTGCTATTTTAGTCAACCAGATGAAAATGCATTATCAATGATTATCAACTGTCACTTTATCTTTGTAGCAAATATGTTCCCGTGCTGTCTTTTCTATTTTAAAACTTGTTTTTCTGTATTACCGTATATTAGCTCTAACAGGAAGTACTAACATAAACCTGTTTAAGGATGAATATTCTGAGAAAATTATTCAACATTCAAACATATTTCTTTATATTATTATTATAAGTGAAATTAAAGGATATGGCTGACACTTTCTTCTTTTGTATTTATCTTGCTATCAACAAATCCTGGGCAAAGTCCAAACAAACACTGCATTTGACCCCAATGAAGACCTATAAAATAAAAGGGGGTCAGGATGTAAAAAAGAGCCGGCTCTGTCTTTGATAACGACAGCACCCTTTGTAGGTAAGAGAGATATTGCACAAGTTAAAGGACAAAACAGATGACCTCAAAATATCTCATTTATAATTGTAAAGAAAGTAAAACATATACAAACATAATTGAAACAAATTAGCGAGAAAACACAGAGTTAACAATGATTTTCTTTATCTCAGAGAAATGGCATGGGACCCTCAATTAACATCAAACAAAATGGGTAATTTGCCAAAGTAGGATCATCAAAAGGAATACAAATACATTTACAAATACTAATTAGGAATGATTATTCCTGACACCACATATCATATGTATCAGGTGGAAGTTAGAGCTAGTTGGGCCGTTAAAAGAGAAGGAATGGCAAAACAAGATTTTGCAGGATACTGTATGAAAAGTTATGATTCGTTCTGGCAACTCATTTTAACCTCTATCATAAAAAAATGTCCGAATGAAACAGGCACGAGAACCGAAATGCTTTATTTTAGGTACATCACCATCTGAACCCATGTTGATAAGTATGAAGGACATCATCTGTAACCAAATATAGATGTATGTAAATTATTTTTGCAATAACGTATTGAAATAATCAACATGGATGATGAATATGCAGATTTTTAAAAAGGATAAACAATTAGCAAAACAGCCGGGTGCTGGAGTTTTTAGTGGTCAGCCATTATTCTCAGACTTTTCCTCTGGCACCAATCAGGTTGATCTCACCAACTATTGGGTGGATTGTCATGAAGTCTTATACAGATATTCATGGTTTCCAGAGGGTGAAATGTTGTAAATAATCTGTGATTTGATGACCAGAGGTGATAAAACAAAACAAAGAAGTCTTTGTTCAGCGACCCAATTATCATATTCCTGATAATAACTTCTTTGTTCAGAACAGTTAGAAATAAAAAGCCTTTCATGTTCTGGCAAATTCAAGGACATTTCCTTCTTGGGGTGGTATATAAAGAAAAGTGTGGAGAGCTGATCAAGACAAACAGAAGAAAGTGTAAGAAGAAGACCTCAGTGGCTGTGCTGACTTTATCCCTCCTCTACATTTGTGTGGCTGATCAACAAGCAGAGGATGGCAACGGCACACAGATTCAACCCAGCTTGTAACTGTGCTGGTGATGTAGCAGGGAGTCAGAATTGTTGCCAACTTGTTGTCACCTTAAGAGAACTAGAGGCCAGACTGAGAAACACTGAGAAACAATTAGAGGATCCGATGACCTCTCAAGGTAATCGGGTGGCATTTGGAGCATCTACCGGGCTTGATGGAAATATTGGACCCTTTAACACTGATATCACACTGATCTACAAGAATGTCTACTCAAACACAGGCTCATACAACTCATACACTGTGGTCAACTGCATGCAAAAATCTTGAGCCAAGCATCGTCACTATTGACTCCAAGTTCACGAAACTCACGCTTTGAAACCTTGTAAGTGGCCCATTGTTTAGCGTTTTATTGTTTTCGAAACTGAGGCAGACAAGCGTAAAAAATGGAGGAAAAAACAAAAACAGGATTCACAAGTTTTCTATCTTCTGGTGGGGAAAAACAGCATAATTTCCTTCTTCTTGTGATATATAAAGCAGAGTGGGGAGAGTTGAGACGAGCAGATGAAGCTGAAAGATGAAGATCTCAGTGGCTGTGTTGACTTTGTCCCTCTTCTACCTTAGTGTGGCTGAAGCCGTGCTGGATTACCACTTTAAGATCGTCTTAGGAGAACTGGAGGCCAAACTGCAAAAGACAGAGGAAAAACTAAATGATCTGAAAAAAGTCCAAGGTAATAACACAGTGTCACACTTAACAATTTTATTGTATTATTTACAGGTTGCTTCCGGCTCAAAATGGAGGCAATAATCTCTTGTTTTCTTGTTCTTGTATTATATTTATTCATTTATATATTTACCTATTGTTTTCTCAAGGTATCCGGGTGGCATTCGGAGCAGCTATTGGCAATGTTCGAAATGTTGGACCTTTTCGCACTGACATTACACTGGTCTACAAGAAGGTCTACGTGAACACTGGATCATACAGCCCTGCAACAGGTGCACTTATAATGATGTCACAGATATTTGGGTTAATCAGGATGTGATGCAGAGCACAACAGCTACTGTACTCAAAATGTTTCATGATGTAATTCTCTCTGTTGATCCTCTACAGGCATTTTCACTGCTCCAGTCAAAGGAATCTACTACTTCAGCGTCACTGGCCATAATGACTCAACTAGACCAATGGGTCTGCGGCTGATGAAGAACGGAAAGCAGATGGTTATAGTGTACAACCATCCAGCTGGAAGACGCCACGAGACAGCAACCAATGGCATGACTCTGCAGCTTGAAGTGGGAGACCAGGTGTACATGAGACTCAGGGCACACACCTGGGTTTTTGATAATGAGGACAGCCCCAGCACCTTCATTGGCTTTTTGCTGTTCCCTCTGTAAGTGGAATCAAGTAAAAATAAGAAAGTCTTGATCAAAACAGCTCAAGTAATCAAATCAAAGATTTTATGTTAACAACGATTGTGGAAAATGAAATATGTACATTCACTGATCGTATGTCCATGAAAGAGAAAGAGAACACATCTAATGTAAGCTCTGATTAAATGATATAAAATGGGATATTCCACATATACTTGGAAAATGTATATTCAGTCATTTTATATTTTCCTTTATAAAGTGATTTAAATCAATAAAGCATGAAAGATTGCCGCAATTACTTTTTTTTTTTTTTAGGAGCAATCTGACGTTTATTTTTCATTTTCATTTAATATGAACTAAAATGATGACACAATTCTAAATCTCTCTTGATTCTAGTCAGAGTAGGGCTGTACTTCACATAACACTGATAATTATTTGTTGATGGACTATAAAATGTTGTGGATTTTTTGCACGAACACTGTTCAAATGGTTATTTCCAACTTTTATTGTAATACCTGCATTTCCAAACTTCCATATATTTAGTATAAATATGTTTGTTTATTTTGGAGATAAGTTGCTACTCTCCTCTGTCCCTCACTATTCTTATACACACACATCGTCAGGCCAGACTGAGAAACACTGAGAAACAATTAGAGGATCCGATGACCTCTCAAGGTAATCGGGTGGCATTTGGAGCATCTACTGGCCTTGATGGAAATATTGGACCCTTAAACACTGATATCACACTGATCTACAAGAATATCTACTCAAACACAGGCTCATATAACTCATACACCGTGGTCAGCTGCATGCAAAAGTCTTGAGCCAAGCATCGTCACCGTTGACTCTGAGCTCACGAAACTCACGCCTTGAAACCTTGGAAGTGGCCCATTGTTTAGTGTTTTATTGTTTTCGAAACTGAGGCGGCCAAGTGTAAAAAAATGGAGGAAAAAACATGAACAGGATTCACAAGTTTTCTATCTTCGGGGGGGGGGGACAGCATAATTTCCTTCTTCATGTGATATAAAAAGCAGAGTGGGGAGAGTTGAGACAAGCAGATGAAGCTGAAAGATGAAGATCTCAGTGGCTGTGTTGACTTTGTCCCTCTTCTACCTTGGCGTGGCTGAAGCCGTGCCGGAGGTCCACTGCAAGAGCACCTTAGGAGAACTGGAGGCCAAACTGCAAAAGACAGAAGAAAAACTAAATGATCTGAAGAAAGAAGTCCGAGGTAAGAACACACTGTCACGCTCAACGATTTTATTGAATTATTTTCAGGCTGCTTCAGGCTCAAAATGAAGCTAATAATCTGTTGTTTTCTTGTTTTTGTATTTTTTTAAATCATTCATTTACCTATTGTTTTCTCAAGGTAACCGGGTGGCATTCGGAGCAAATCTTGGCAATGTTGGAAATGTTGGACCTTTTAACGCTGACATCACACTGGTATACAAGAATGTCTACGCGAACACTGGCTCATACAACCCTGGAACAGGTGAACTTATAATGGTGTCATAGATATTTGGGTTAATCAGGACTAGTGCATTGCACGTAGGAAGCATGTATTCCTATAGAAAAGTGGGAGGTTAAGTAGCTTTTTCATGGATGGCTAAATGAGGTTGTGTTTGAAGGTGGGACATCAGGGATATAATTGGCTGTTTGTGACTACTTTTGATTATACCATCATATTTCACCTTAAAAACTATTTGGTGTCATTATTTTCAGCACGACCTCACATGTGTGACTGTACAGTTATTTTTTCATCTTGACATATTATATGAACACTGTGGACCTAAAATCACAAAATAACATAAAATCAGAGTCGTAAAAAGTTAGATTTTATACTGTGAAAACCACAAACAGTTTAATGAACCAATTGCATTAGTTATAATGCAAATATAAATTGTTGTTTGCTAAATTTGTTTGATATTTACAAAGTTATGTGTAACTATTTCCATTAAAATGCAAGCAATGCCTCAGGCTCCTCAGCTCATTCCTGCCTACTCCGCAATTCAGCTGTCTCCTCCTTGTTTTGACTCACAACACAAAAACACGACTACACTACACACTAAACACACTACGCCCAACAGTACATTACACACTAACTATACACTCCAAACACGCTATATGTCACAAATCTCTCAACTCTCAAAACTCGCGATCTCTGTCGCTGTCTGTATCACCGCCGGCGTCCCTCACACAACTTCCTGTTCCTCAACAACTAAACTTGCTGCTTGGACACTTTTGTGACAAAAGCCCGTTTTTACCATTTCTTCCTGCACCAGACACAAAGCAAACGTGACGGCAATGTTCACGAAAAAGCGTGCTGGACATTATTTACCCTAAGTCCGATTTTGGACGTGCCGCTGCGTCCGGTCCATCGACTCGGGAGGTGGGCGGTGTGGGCTAGCAGCTAGCAGTTAGCTACACGAACATCCACAGATTCCGATTCCACTTTGTTGTCCGCGCGTCTCCGGAGTTCGTTAGATGCACAGAACAGAACGGGACCGAACCGCCGGCAAAATCCTGGTCCAGCCCGCGCGACTGCCGGTATAAATCCACTTGTTTCTTAATGTGTGTCTTGGGCTTGAGCTCTGCAGTGATTGGCTGTAGTGCGCACGTCACTGTGGTGCCTCCAGTGGACAATGCTCATGGAATTTGTAAAGCATTTATGAAATAATTTATTAACGGTATCATTGCAGTCCAAACAAATGCAATTTCGCACAACCTTAAACCAACCAGCAGGTATGTTTAAACTCTCTTAAACAAACACTGGCTCATACAACCCTGCAACAGGTGAACCTATAATGATGTCATAGATATTTGGGTTAATCAGGATGTAATGCAGAGCACAGCAGCTACGGTACTCAAAATGTTTTATGATGTAATTCTCTCTGTTGATCCTCTACAGGTATTTTCACCGCTCCAGTCAAAGGAATCTACTACTTCAGCTTCTCCGGCTATAATCTCTCAACTAGACCAATGGGTCTGCGGCTCATGAAGAACGGAGTGCAGATGGTTATAGTGTACAACCATGCAGCTGGAAAACGCCAAGAGGGAGCAACCAACGGCATGTCTCTGCAGCTTGAAGTGGGAGACCAGGTGTACATGAGGCTCTGGGCACACACCTGGATTTTTGATAATATCAACAGACACAGCACCTTCATTGGCCATTTGTTATTCCCTCTGTAAGTGGAATCAAGTAAAAATAAAGTCTTGATGAAAACAAGTCAAGAGATCAAATCAAAGTTTTCATGTTAACAATGATTGTGGAAAATGAAACATGTACATTCACTGATCGTATGTCCATGAAAGAGAAAGAGAACAAATCTAACATTTGGACGTGTATAAAATTGTAAGCTCTGATTAAATGATATAAATTGGGATCTTCCACTTATACTTGGAAAATGTATATTCAATCATATTATGATTGCCTTTCTTAAGTGATTTAAATCAATAAAGCTTCACTGATTCAAGCATGAAAAATTACTTTTTTTTTTAAAGGGGCAATCTGCCATTTACTTTTCATTTTCATTTAATATGAACTAAAATCATGACACAATTCTAAATCTCTCTTGATTCTAGTCAGAGTAGGGCTGTACTTCACAGTTCACTGATAATTATTTGTTGATGGACTATAAAATGATGTCGTGGATCTTTTGCACTTCTCTTTGGCCATAAGTTGCTTCACATGAAAGCGTTCCTACTCTCCTCTGTCCCTCTCTATTCTTACACACACACAGTTTGCTATTTTAGTCAACCAGATGAAAATGCATTATCAATGATTATCAACTGTGACTTTATCTTTGTAGCAAATATGTTCCCATGCTGTCCTTTATTTTAAATTTTAGAACTTGTTTTTCTGTATTACCGTATATTAGCCCTAACAAAAAGCACTAACATAAACTTATATATAAATGAATATTCAGAGAACATAATTCAACATTCAAATGTATTTCTTCATATTGTTATTATAAGTAGAATTAAAGGATATGGCTGACACTTTCTTTTTTTATATTTATCTTGCTAGTCCAAACAAACACTGCATTTGACCCCAATGAAGACCTATAATAATAAAAGGGGGTCAGGATGTAAAAGACAGGCGGCTCTACCTTTGATAACGACAGCACCCTTTGTAGATAAGAGAGATATTGCACAAGTTAAAGGGCAAAACAGGTGACCTCAAAATAAACTCAATTATAATCATAAAGAAAGTATAACATATACAATGATGATTGAAACAAATTAGCAAGAAAACACAAGGTTAACAATGACTTTCTTTATCTATGAGAAATGGCATGGGACCCTCAATTAACATCAAACAAAATGGGTAATTTGCCAAAGTAGGATCATCAAAAGGAATACAAATACATTTACAAATACCAATTAGGAATGATTATTCCTGACACCACATATCAAATGTATCAGGTGGAAGTTAGAGCTCGTTGGGCCATTAAAAGAGAAGGAATGGCAAAACAGGATTTTGCAGGATACTATATGAAAAGTTATGATTCGTTCTGGCAACTCATTTTAACCTCTATCATAAAAAATGTCCAAATGAAACAGGCAGGGGAACCGAAATGCTTTATTTTAGGTGTATCACCATCTGAACTCACGTTAATTAGTATGAGGGACATCATCTGTAACCAAATATAAATGTATGTAAATTATTTTTGCAATAAAGTATTGAAATAATCAACATGGATGATGATTATGGAGATTTTTAAAAAGGCTAAACAATTTGCAAAACAGCCGGGTGCTGGAGTTTTTAGTGGTCAGACATTATTCTCAGACTTTTCAAAAAAATCCCATCAAAAATCAGAGCGTGAATCCCAATTGCTTTGGTGTCAGTATTGCGTCACCATGACGCTGAAGTTTGTGCATTATGTCTCAACAAGTATTGAACAGATTGCAATTAAATTAAGTACGATCGTTCGTAACACAAAACAACACCCAAACAGTCATCATGGCCGGGGATTTGTGACAGATTGCTAGTATTGGCTTCCTCATGGGAATTGCTGACAATAAGGAACATAAAGAAATGTCTAGTCAGCCTTATTTTTTCAGTAAAGAAACAATATGTTGTAAAAATCTGTGATTTGATGTCCAGAGGTGGTAAAACAACACAAAGAAGCCTTTGTTCAGTGACCCCATTATCATATTCCTGATAATAACTTCTTTGTTCTGAATAGGTAGAAATAAAAAGCCTTTCATGTTCTGGCAAATTCAAGGACATTTCCTTCTTGTTGTGGTATATAAAGCAAAGTGTGGAGAAACTGTAAGAAGAAGACCTCAGTGGCTGTGTTGACTTTATCCCTCCTCTACATTTGTGTGGCAGAGCAGAGGATGGCAATTGCACACAGATTCCCAACATGGACCCAGCTTGTGTCTGTGCTGGTGATGTTACAGGGAGCTAGAACAACTATTGCCAACTTGTTGTCACCTTAAGAGAAATGGAGGCCAGACTGAACACTGAGAAACAATTAGAGGATCTGAGAGGAGAGGTCAGAGGTAAGAACATTGTTTAACAAAGCTAAAGGTGTTTATTGCGTGTTTGTGCACCTCTAGTTTTCATGTGACCTCTCAAGGTAACCGGTTGGCAATTGGATCATCCACCGGCCTTGATGGAAGTATTGGACCTTTTAACTGAGATCACACTGATCTACAGGAATGTCTACTCAAACACAGGCTCATACAACCCTGGAACAGGTAAACTTACCATATTGATGTGTTTATAGATATTTGGGTTACTCAGGATGAAATGCAAAGCACAAACAGCTGCTATACTCAATGATGTAATTCTCTCTGTTGATCATCCACAGGTCTCTTCACCATTCCAGTCAAAGGAGTCTATTACTTCAGCTTCTCCGGCCATAATGGAACTACTAAACCAATGGGTCTGTGACTGATGAGGAATGGAGAGCATATGATTTATGCTACCAACCATGCGACTGGAAACCGCTGGGAGACGGTAACCGATGGCATGACTCTGCAGCTTGATGTTGAAGTGTATTCTGGTGAGAGGCAGACGCAGAGCATTTAGTCTATTTCAGTCCCTGGATATGTGAGGTCTTTTCTTCACTGTTCCCTTCACAAGACCAGAGTGACTCATCCATGCTCGCACACAATCTGACTCCTGCAGGCAGCAGCTCAGGCCCCTCAGTCGAAGCCACTATGGTCAACCGCATGCAAAAATCTTGAGTTAAGCATCATCACGGTTGACTCTTTGTTCACGATACTCACACCTTGTAACCTTGTAAGTGGCCTATTGTTTAGCTTTTTATTGTTTTCGAAACTGAGGCGGGAAAAAAAACAGGATTCACAAGTTTTTTTAATCTCCCAGGGGAAAAAACAACATAATTTCCTTCTTCATGTGATATAAAACGCAGAGTGGGAAGAGTTGAGACGAGCAGATGAAGCTGAAAGATGAAGATCTCAGTGGCTGTATTGACTTTGTCCCTCTTCTACCTTGGCGTGGCTGAAGCCGTGCCGGAGGACCACTGCAAGAGCACCTTAGGAGAACTGGAGGCCAAACTGCAAAAGACCAAGGAACAACTAGATGATCTGAAAAAAGAAGTCAGAGGTAATAACACGGTGCCACGCACAACGATTTTTTTGTATTTTTTACAGGTTGCTTCTGGCTCAAAATGAAGGTAATAATCTGTCGTTTTCTTGTTTTTGTATTTTAAATTTTTTTTATTTACGTATTGTTTTCTCAAGGTAACCAGGTGGCATTCGGAGCAAATCTTGGCAAAGTTGGAAATGTTGGACCTTTTAACACTGACATCACACTGGTCTACAAGAAGGTCTACGTGAACACTGGCTCATACAACCCTGGAACAGGTGAACTTATAATGATGTCATAGATATTTGGGTTAATCAGGATGTGATGCAGAGCACAACAGCTACTGTACTCGAAATGTTTTATGATGTAATTCTCTCTGTTGATCCTCTACAGGTATTTTCACCGCTCCAGTCAAAGGAGTCTACTACTTCAGCTTCTCCGGCTATAACGACGCAACTAGATCAATGGGTCTGCGGCTGATGAAGAACGGAAAGCAGATGGTTATATTGTTCAACCATGCAGCTGGAAGACGCCATGAGACAGCAACCAACGGCATGACTCTGCAGCTTGAAGTGGGAGACCAGGTGTACATGAGACTCTGGGTGAACACCTGGGTTTATGATAATAAGAACAGCCACAGCACCTTCATTGGCTTTTTGCTGTTCCCTCTGTAAGTGGAATCAAGTAAAAATAAGAAAGTCTTGATGAAAACAAGTTAAAAAATCAAATCAAAGATGTCATGTTAACAACGATTGTCATGTCATTGTCTGTAAAAGCTTTATCCCTTTTATGGTGTCACGAGGAACAATGATTGTGGAAAATGAAACATGTACATTCATTGATCGTATGTCCATGAAAGAGAAAGAGAACAAATCTAACATTTGGACGTGTATAAAAATATAAGCTCTGATTAAATGATATAAAATGGGATATTCCGCTTATACTTGGAAAATGTATATTCAATCATATTATGTTTGCAATTTAAATCAATAAAGCGTCACTGATTCAAGCATGAAAATTTGCCACCATTACTTTTTTTCTTTTAGGAGCAATCTGCCATTAACTTTTCATTTTCATTTAATATGAACTAAAATCATGACACAATTCTAAATCTCTCTTGATTCTAGTCAGAGTAGGGCTGTACTTCCCATTACACTGATAATTATTTGTTAATGGACTATAAAATGTTGTCGTGGATCTTTTGCACGCACACTGTTCAAATGGTTATTTCCAACTTTTATTGTAATACCTGCATTTCGAAACTTCCATATCTTAAGTATGAATATGTTTGTTTATTTTGGCCATAAGTTGCTTCACATTAAAGCGTTCCTACTCTCCTCTGTCCCTCTCTATTCTTACACACACATAGTTTGCTATTTTAGTCAATCAGATGAAAATGCATTATCAGTGATTATCAACTGTCACTTTATCTTTGTAACAAATATGTTCCCACGCTGTCTTTTTTTTAATTTTAGAACTTGTTTTTCTGTATTACCGTATATTAGCTCTAACAAAAAGCACCAACATAAACTTATATATGAATGAATTTTCAGAGAACATAATTCAACATTCAAATGTATTTTTTTATACTGTTATCATAAGTAGAATTAAAGGATATGGCTGACACTATTCTTTAATATTTATCTTGCTATCAACAACTCCTGGGCAACGTCCAAACAAAGACTGCATTTGACCCCAATGAAGACCTATAAAAACAAAAGGGGGTCAGGATGTAAAAGACAGGCGGCTCTACCTTTGATAATGAAATCATCCTTTGTAGATAAGTGAGATATTGCACAAGTTAAAGGGCAAAACAGGTGGCCTACATACACACATGATTGAAACAATATAGCAAGAAAACACAAAGTTAACAATGATTTTCTTTATCTCAGAGAAATGGCATGGGACCCTCAATTAACATCAAACAAAATGGGTAATTTGTCAAAGTAGGATCATCAAAAGGAATACAAATACATTTACAAATACCAACTAGGAATGATTATTCCTGACATCACATATCAAATGTATCAGGTGGAACTTAGAGCTAGCTGGGCCATTAAAAGAGAAGGAATGGCAAAACAAGATTTTGCAGGATACTGTATGAAAAGTTATGATTCGTTCTGGCAACTCATTTTAACCTCTATCATAAAAAAATGTCCAAATGAAACAGGCAGGAGAACCGAAATGCTTTATTTTAGGTACATCACCATCTGAACCCATGTTGATAAGTATGAAGGACATAATCTGTAACCAAATATAGATGTACAGTACAGACCAAAAGTTTGGACACACCTTCTCATTCAATGAGTTTCCTTTCATTTCATGACTATTGACATTGTAGATTCACACTGAAGGCATCAAAACTATGAATTAACAGATGTGGAAATATGTACTTAACAAAAAAGTGCAAAACAACTGAAAATACGCCTTATATTCTAGTTTCTTCAAAGTAGCCACCTTTTGCTCTGATTGCTGCTTCGCACACTCTTGGCATTCTCTTGATGAGCTTCAAGAGGTAGTCACCTGAAATGGTCTTCCAACAGTTTTGAAGGAGTTCCCAGAGATGCTTAGCACTTGTTGGCCCTTTTGCCTTCACTCTGCGGTCCAGCTCACCCCAAACCATCTCGATTGGGTTCAGGTCCAGTGACTGTGGAGGCGAGTTCATCCGGCGCAGCACCCCATCACTCTCCTTCTTGGTCAAATAGCCCTTACACAGCCTGGAGGTGTGTTTGGGGTCATTGTCCTGTTGAAAAATAAATGATGGTCCAACTAAACGCAAACCGGATGGAATAGCATGCCGCTGCAAGATGCTGTGGTAGCCATGCTGGTTCAGTATGCCTTCAATTTTGAATAAATCCCCAACAGCGTCACCAGCAAAGCAGCCCCACACCAACACACCTCCTCCTCCATGCTTCACGGTGGGAACCAGGCACGTATAGTCCATCCGTTCACCTTTTCTGCATCGCACAAAGACACGGTGGTTGGAACCAAAGATCTCAAATTTGGACTCATCAGACCAAAGCACAGATTTCCGTTGGTCTAATATCCATTCCTTTTGTTCTTTAGCCCAAACAGGTCTCTTCTGCTTGTTGCCTGTCCTTAGCAGTGGTTTCCTAGCAGCTATTCTACCATGAAGGCCTGATTCACACAGTCTCCTCTTAACAGTTGTTATAGAGATGTGTCTGCTGCTAGAACTCTGTGTGGCATTGACCTGGTCTCTAATCTGAGCTGCTGTTAACATGTGATTTCTGAGGCTGGTGACTCAGATGAACTTATCCTCCGCAGCAGAGGTGACTCTTGGTCTTCCTTTCCTGGGGCGGTCCTCATGTTAGCCAGTTTCTTTGTAGCGCTTGATGGTTTTTGCGACTGCACTTGGGGATACTTTCAAAGTTTTTCCAATTTTTCGGACTGACTGACCTTCATTTCTTAAAGTAATGATGGCCACTCGTTTTTCTTTACTTAGCTGCTTTTTTCTTGCCATAATAAAAATTCTAGCAGTCTATTCAGTAGGACTATCAGCTGTGTATCCACCTGACTTCTGCACAACACAACTGATGGTCCCAACCCCATTTATAAGGCAAGAAATCCCACTTATTAAACCTGACAGGGCACACCTGTGAAGTGAAAACCATTTCAGGTGACTACCTCTTGAAGCTCATCAAGAGAATGCAGAGGGTGTGCAAAGCAGTAATCAGAGCAAAAGGTGGCTACTTTGAAGAAACTAGAATATAAGGCGTATTTCAGTTGTTTTACACTTTTTTGTTAAGTACATATTTCCACATCTGTTAATTCATAGTTTTGATGCCTTCAGTATGAATCTACAATGTCAATAGTCATGAAATGAAAGGAAACTCATTGAATGAGAAGGTGTGTCCAAACTTTTGGTCTGTACTGTATGTAAATTATTTTTGCAATAAAGTATTGAAATAATCAACATGGATGATGAATATGCAGATTTTTAAAAAGGATAAACAATTAGCAAAACAGCCGGGTGCTGGAGTTTTTAGTGGTCAGCCATTATTCTCAGACTTTTCCTCTGGCACCAATAAGGTTGATCTCACCAACTATTGGGTGGATTGTCATGAAGTCTTATACAGATATTAATGGTTCCCAGAGGGTGAAATGTTGTAAATAATCTGTGATTTGATGACCAGAGGTGATAAAACAAAACAAACAAGTCTTTGTTCAGCGACCCAATTATCATATTCCTGATAATAACTTCGTTGTTCAGAACGGTTAGAAATAAAAAGCCTTTCATGTTCTGGCAAATTCAAGGACATTTCCTTCGTGGGGTGGTAGAATGTCTACTCAAACCCAGGCTCATACAACTCATACACTGTGGTCAACTGCATGCAAAAATCTTGAGCCAAGCATCGTCACTATTGACTCCAAGTTCACAAAACTCACGCTTTGAAACCTTGTAAGTGGCCCATTGTTTAGCGTTTATTGTTTTCGAAACTGAGGCAGACAAGCGTAAAAAATGGAGGAAAAAACAAAAACAGGATTCACAAGTTTTCTATCTTCTGGGGGGGAAAAACAGCATAATTTCCTTCTTCTTGTGATATATAAAGCAGAGTGGGGAGGTTGAGACAAGCAGATGAAGCTGAAAGATGAAGATCTCAGTGGCTGTGTTGACTTTGTCCCTCTTCTACCTTGGCGTGGCTGAAGCCTTGCCGGAGGACCACTGCAAGAGCACCTTAGGAGAACTGGAGGCCAAACTGCAAAAGACAGAGGAAAAACTTGATGATCTGAAGAAATTAGTCCGAGGTAAGAACACAGTGTCACGCACAACGATTTTATTGTATTATTTTCAGGCTGCTTCAGGCTCAGAATGAAGGTAATAATCTGTCGTTTTCTTGCTTTTGTATTTTATTTGTTGTATTATTAATGTATTGTTTTCTCAAGGTAACCAGGTGGCATTCGGAGCAAATCTTGGCAATGTTGGAAATGTTGGACCTTTTAACACTGAGATCACACTGGTCTACAAGAATGTCTACGCGAACACTGGCTCATACAACCCTGGAACAGGTGAACCTATGATGATGTCATAGATATTTGGGTTAATCAGGATGTGATGCAGAGCACAACAGCTACTGTACTCGAAATGTTTTATGATGTAATTCTCTTTGTTGATACTCTACAGGTATTTTCACCGCTCCAGTCAAAGGAGTCTACTACTTCAGCTTCTCCGGCCTTAATTTCTCATCTAAACCAATGGGGCTGAGTCTGACAAAGAACGGAGTGAAGATGGTTATGGTGTACAACCAACCAGCTAGAAACCGTCATGAGACATCAACCAACGGCATGACTCTGCAGCTTGAAGTGGGAGACCAGGTGTACATGAGACTCTGGGTGAACACCTGGGTTTATGATAATAAGAACAGCCACAGCACCTTCATTGGCTTTTTGCTGTTCCCTCTGTAAGTGGAATCAAGTAAAAAAAGATGATGCTTAACTCAAGTCTTGATGAAAACAAGTTAAAAAATCAAATCAAAGATTTCATGTTAACAACGATTGTCATGTCATTGTCTGTAAAAGCTTTATCCCTTTTATGGTGTCATGAGGAACAATGATTGTGGAAAATGAAAATAAAAAAATGAAAGAGAAAGAGAACAAATCTAATATTTGGACGTGTATAAAAATATAAGCTCTGATTAAATGATATAAAATGGGATCTTCCACTTATACTTGGAAAATGTATATTCAATCATATTATGTTTGCGATTTAAATCAATAAAGCGACACTGATTCAAGCATGAAAATTTGCCACCATTACTTTTTTTCCTTTAGGAGCAATCTGCCATTAACTTTTCATTTTCATTTAATATGAACTAAAATCATGACACAATTCTAAATCTCTCTTGATTCTAGTCAGAGTAGGGCTGTACTTCACAGTTCACTGATAATTATTTGTTGATGGACTATAAAATGTCGTCGTGGATCTTTTGCACGCACACTGTTCAAATGGTTATTTCCAACTTTTTGTTATGCTCCTATGTGGTGTGGTGTTTGGTTTGTGGGGTCTTTCTCTGCTTGTGATATTTTCAGAGGTGCTGGGAGAGGCTGGGCGGAGTTTGCAGCTGAACCAGCTACACACACCGGCAGCGGATCTACAATCAGCGGCTGCCGTTAAAACCATGCGCCGCACTCCACCCGCTGCCAGATAATTATATCTCTCCGATGTGCGTGCCTCGCCTCGCCGGACTCCTGTGCTCCGTGTCTTCGCCACCCAACCCTCTGCACCCCGACTTCAAGCAGCCGATCTCCGCTCTCGGTCCAGCCAGTGTCCCGCTCCTCCGGTGTCCACGGCTCGCCGCTTCCAAGCGTCCGCCGCCACACTCCACCACAAGGACCTCACCCGGAACACAAGCCACCTGCTCTCTTCCTACCTGTGTGTTTAATAAAACGCTCGACTTACGGAGAGCTACACCGAGTCTGCTTTTGGGTCCTCTTTTCCTGCTAGGCACAACACTTTTATTGTGATACCTGCAATTCCAAACTTCCATATCTTTAGTATAAATATGTTTGTTTATTTTGGCCATAAGTTGCTTCACATGAAAGCGTTCCTACTCTCCTCTGTCCCTCTCTATTCTTACACACACATAGTTTGCTATTTTAGTCAATCAGATGAAAATGCATTATCAGTGATTATCAACTGTCACTTTATCTTTGTAGCAAATATGTTCCCATGCTGTCTTTTTTTAAAATTTATTTTAGAACTTGTTTTTCTGTATTACCATATTAGCTCTAACAAAAAGCACTAACATAAACTTGTATATGAATGAATATTCAGAGAACATAATTCAACATTCAAATGTATTTCTTTATATTGTTATTATAAGTAGAATTAAAGGATGTGGCTGACACGTTCTTTCTTTATATTTATCTTGCTATCAACAAATCCCGGGCAAAGTCCAAACAAACACTGCATTTGACCCCAATGAAGACCTATAAAATAAAAGGGGGTCAGGATGTAAAAAAGAGCCGGCTCTACCTTTGATAACAACATCACCCTTTGTAGATAAGAGAGATATTGCACAATTTAAAGGGAAAAACAGGTGACCTCAAAATAAACTCATTTATAATCATAAAGAAAGTATAACATATACATACATAATTGAAACAATATAGCAAGAAAACACAAGGTTAACAATGATTTTCTTTATCTCAGAGAAATGGCATGGGACCCTCAATTAACATCAAACAAAATGGGTAATTTGTCAAAGTAGGATCATCAAAAGGAATACAAATACATTTACAAATACCAACTAGGAATGATTATTCCTGACATCACATATCAAATGTATCAGGTGGAACTCAGAGCTAGCTGGGCCATTAAAAGAGAAGGAATGGCAAAACAAGATTTTGCAGGATACTGTATGAAAAGTTATGATTCGTTCTGGCAACTCATTTTGACCTCTATCATAAAAAAATGTCCGAATGAAACAGGCACGAGAACCGAAATGCTTTATTTTAGGTACATCACCATCTGAACTCACGTTAATAAGTATGAGGGACATCATCTGTAACCAAATATAAATGTATGTAAATTATTTTTGCAATAAAGTATTGAAATAATCAACATGGATGATGAATATGGAGATTTATAAAAAGGATAAACAATTAGCAAAACAGCCGGGTGCTGTAGATTTTAGTGGTCAGCCATTATTCTCAGACTTTTCCTCTGGCACCAATCAGGTTGATCTCGCCAACTATTGGATGGATTGTCATGAAGTCTTATACAGACATTCATGGTTCCCAGAGGGTGATTCCCAATTGCTTCAGTGTCAGTATCGCGTCACCATGACGCTGAAGTTTGTGCATTATGTCTCAACAAGAATTGAACAGATTGCAATGAAATTAAGTACGATCGTTCACGCTCCTCACAGGATGACTGACTCTCCTGATCCACTGACTTAACTTAAATAGTAAACATGCTAACATTTGACCTGCTGAACATCATGGTGTTGATTTTGAGCATATTAGCATGCTGATGTTAGCATTCAACTCAAACTAATTTGTGATACAGTCATCCAGTGAAACAGGCCACAAGTCAGCAGGACTGATGGATTGCCAGCTCGCCAGCCTTATCTTAAGTAAAGAAACAGTATGTTGTAAAAATCTGTGATTTGATGACCAGAGGTGATAAAACATAACAAAGAAGCCTTTGTTCAGCGACCTCATTGTCATATTCCTGATAATAACTTCTTTGTTCTGAATAGTTAGAAATAAAAAGCCTTTCATGTTCTGGCAAATTCAAGGACATTTTCTTCTTGGGGTGGTATATAAAGCAAAGTGTGGAGAGCTGATCAAGACACACAGAAGAAACTGTAAGATGAAGACCTCAGTGGCTGTGCTGACTTTATCCCTTTTCTACATTTGTGTAGCTGATCACGGAGCTGAGGATGGCAACAGCACACAGATGCACAGCATCGACCCAGCTTGTGTCTGTGCTGGTGATGTTACAGGGAGTCAGAAAAACTATTGCCAACTTGTTGTCACCTTAAGAGAACTGGAGGCCAGACTGAGAAACACTGAGAAACAATTAGAGGATCTGAGAGGAGAGGTCCGAGGTAAGAACATCCTGTAACTACACGACAGGTTTTTCTTTTGTCTTGGTGTTTGTATTGTTTTATGTTGTTCAGGTTGCTTCAGGTCTTGTTAACCAAATGAACATTATAATAACCTCCAGCTGTCATGTGACCTCTCAAGGTAACCGGGTGGCATTTGGAGCATCTCTTGGCATTAATGGAAACATTGGACCCTTTAACACTGAGATCACACTGGTCTACAAGAATGTCTATTCAAACAGCGGCTCATACAACCCTGGAACAGGTAAACTTGCCCTTCTTTTAACCAGTGACAGCTTTGGATCCAGACCCGGAACACAGATTTGAGTTGAGCAAGTTGAACATGTTTTTGATAAAGTTAATGAAGACTGAGACTGAGTCGCCTCAAATGAAGTGTTGCATGATTTAATTCTCTCTGTTGATCATCCACAGGTATTTTCACCGCTCCAGTCAGAGGAGTCTACTACTTCAGCTTCTCTGGTCATAATATATCAACTAGATCAATGTGGATGTATCTGATGAAGAACGGAGAGCCAATGATTCATATTGCCAACCATCCGGCTGGAAACCGTTACGAGACAGCAACCAACGGCATGACTCTGCAGCTTGATGTTGGAGACCAGGTGTACGTGAGACTCCAGCGAAACACCTGGATTTATGATAATGCCAATAAACACGGCACCTTCGTTGGATATTTGTTATTTCCTCTGTAAGTTAAAATCAAGTAAAACATAAGTAAAAGAAAGCAGGGTTTGAATCAGGAGGAACAGGTAATGGGGTCATGGTGGTAATCAATGCTGCAGGTGATGGATAAACTGCTCCACAACTGGCTCATAAAGTTGCTAGCTGGCTGATTAGTGTTGATGATGGCAGCTCGGGAAATCTGACTCAATGTAAATTTAAAGAAAATATGCAGGTTAAGAGGAATCCCTATCGTGATTGGAAAAAATGTTAAAAAGTGTATTCATTGATTATATGTTTGCCTTTATAAATGCATGCAGTACAACTCAAGACTGAAAAAATTCCTGCCATCATTATAATTTAACTACAAACTGCAATTTACCTTAAATCTTAATTTGGTATAAATTCACTTTATGACATAATTGTAGGTTAAATGTGAAACCAGATTTGATTTTTCTGACTTTGAAGTTATCTTATCTACTAAAATTCCATATATATATTTATATATTGTCTTTTTACCTGGAGTCTTCCTTGAATCTTACTCTGCCTTTGTTTTGTTGCTCCTGTCCCACAATGTTTGTTTAAAACATGTTGCTGAAACGTATTATATATGTAAATAAACTTATTTACAAAACAACATGAAGTCAGTGTGGTAAGACATTAAATATATTGTCTTATAATGTATAATATGTTGTTTTCTATTGAGTATATGTCAAAAAAAGATGAGCATATCATCACATTTTATTATTTTTGTATTACAGGTCTTCAAGTTGTGTTGGACTCAGCTTTGTATACATGTATTTTTGTTAACAAATCCAAAGTCCAAGCTAATGTTTGATATTTCCCTGCACAGAAGCCCAACATTTGTGAATATATACATATATTAAATAAAGATAAAAAAAAAAAAGACTAAATAAGTTCCTAGCCCAGCATGGAACATGAACCAACACAGAAATCAACTGTTTTTAAACTTGTAACCCAAGAAGCCCACTTTTTGAAGCTTTCATAATCATTAACTTATTGAAATAACTTATTAACATTACTTGAAGGCAGCACAATGACTTTCCAGAGCCGATGGTTTAACTAAGATGGTAATCATGGAAAACATTATACTTACGAAACATTATTATGCTAGTGTTTTCAAGTTAAGCATATTAGCATGGAGATCTACTGCGCAATACATTAAACCATGCTTTAGCCAC
>CAEMYA010000024.1:18445141-18470600 GCA_903131615.1 Diplodus sargus | reverse complement strand
CACTTTTCCCTTTGCATCATCATCATCAGGGTGACACCTGTGGTTTTGATGACTGTACTGCCCTTGCAAGCGCCTTCTTGTATGCAAAGCTAGACAGCCAGCTAACATGCAAATGTCCTCTAATAAATACACAAGGCTTGACTTTTCTTGATTTTACTAAAGACTTGTTGCTGCATTTGCTTTGGTTGTAAAACTGAAACGTTACAGAGATAAACATAAGTCAGTACACAATTTTCCACATACATGTAGAAATAACACGCTTTAACCATGACAAAACAAACACTGTACTTTGTAAAAATTAGCTTGATTAACTGCAATTGTAGAATAGAGCCATCTGCTGCCAATTAGCAGAGCACATGCCTAGCCAACCTGATAATTGACATCCACAACATGTCCAACCTCACAAATAGAGGAACATAGCGACAGTCCACACACACTACTTACAGACACATGACCTCCAACGCAGAAGCATGAAGAGAAGCCTCCGACAGAACATGCACCAAGCAGTGCTCCCCCTGCCTGCCTGAACCCAACCGAAGCATGTGCTGCAGAGTGCGCATGCCTGCATCGACCTGCGACTAGTAGGTGGCAGCATGGAACATGAACCAACACAGAAATCAACTGTTTTTAAACTTGTAACCCAAGAAGCCCACTTTTTGAAGCTTTCATAATCATTAACTTATTGAAATAACTTATTAACATAACTTGAAGGCAGCACAATGACTTTCCAGAGCCGACGGTTTAACTAAGATGGTAATCATGGAAAACATTATACCTACGAAACATCACTATGCTAGTGTTTTCAAGTTAAGTGTAACCAGTAGGTTTAAACAGCCATTGTAAAACCTAACCTAATTAATCAGAATAGGTATGGTAGTATCAAAGTCCTTCTAGGCAAGTCAGGCCACTCGGCGGCCATCTTGGCGACGCCTCGAAAAGCCCAAAGAGACCAGATAGTCAGGACCAGAAATTGAAAAAGTCCCTTAGAAAACAACATGGTAGGCATTTTTGAGGAAAAGCACTTTATGCATTGTTTCTGTATGATTTTTTAGTGCTGAATCCATTTCTGCCGGTTGCCCAGCTGTAAAAAATACTGTTTAGTCATAATTATTGATTAATTAGCATAATTATTGATTAATCGCCCAAAGTTAGAAATGGCTATCAATTTCCTATTTGTTAATATTCTATATATGATTGTTTGGTATCATTGTAAGGGGGACCTTCTAGCCTTTCATTTAAGCCCATGATTGTATCTTTCTGACAAACACAGAGGTCACATTACCTTTTTAAACCATAAATTACACACATTTTCCAACAATTTTCACCTAAACTATACAGTTTCTTTTATCCCTGTGGGATCAAGGGATATCATGGACCCAAAAGCCAACAATCTCAATACTAAATGGACTTTGAGGATTCAGGAAATGTATGATATACCCATACTATTTCTTTGTGAGAGGTTATTGTGAGCCTTAAAATAGTAAGACCCCTATCTAAATGAATGGAGGCATGGTCAAAACAACCCTTTAACGTGATAGCAGGACGGAAAAAACATACAGACATGCTCGCCAGTGAAATAAGATACAAATAAAAACAAAAAAAAAACGACTTTACCGTAGAAATGATGTTTAAAACGCTCTTTCCTACCGGGAGAACTCCACTGCGCATGCGCGGGGATTTACGACACCGACGTCCATCGTACGGCTGAATCTGAGCCGGCTGCTGTGCTCTGGCTCTACGTGTTTATTGAATCCCGGTGAGTTAGCTTCTAGCTTGGCTAATTAGCCTTCGGGCTGTTGCTAACCTCGTCAGTTGTTGATTGTTGTATGTTAAAAAAAAAACAGTCGGGATGAGCTCATAACCTGATTTAGACGTTGATGGTGTGATTTCATGTGTAATTTCATGAGTACTGTGCACTTAAAAAATGTGAAGTTGATATCTTATTCAGCTAACTTGAATGTGAATCACATGAATGCTAGGCTGTTTTGTGGAGGAACACAAGTGGACAATTAAGTGATTGCTCTGCACGTTTTGTGCAGGCTGTTTTTTTTGTTGAGACTGTTCCACTGGCAGAGCTGTGCTGCTCCGGTCGCCGCCATTCCACTGCCTCCTGATCTTCACCCATCATCCCCATCCCCTCACCGCTCGTTGGATCCATCCTCATCCTCATCATCTCCATTCCCCATTCCCATTACTCACGCCTGCTTCATCCCCTTCCACCTTTGTGGAAATCAGGACGGACAGTTTCCCTACTAAAGCCTGATTTATGCTTCTGCGTCTATGGCAAGCCGTTTTAACATTTAATAGCTAGGCTGGATATGTATTGCAGATATCTGTAATTCAATTCTCCCTAGTCAAAAAGAACATTCCAGATATCCACAATGGCATTCTTCCTCTCCACAATTGTCATTTCAGATATCCACAATTACATTCTTCCGAGGACAAATGACGTCACTTTTGTCATTCATGTGTATTGGGCTTTCAGTTTCAGATATCTACAATTTACATTTTGGATATCTAGAATGAACATTCTGGATATCTGCACTTGAATTCTTACTAGGAAAAACTCCCATTTCAGATATCTTCAATCCAATTGTTACGAGTCATAATTTTCATTTCAGATATCCAAAATGAAAAACTATTCCAGATATCCAGAATGTAATTTTGGATATCTGAAACTGAAAGCCCAATACACATGAATGACAAAAGTGACGTCATTTGTCCGAGGAAGAATGACGTTGTGGATATCTGAAATGACAATTGTGGATAGGAAGAATGTCATTGTGGATATCTGGAATGTTCTTTTTAACTAGGAAGAATTGAATTACAGATATCTGCAATACATATCCAGTCAATGTTAAAATGGCCACTTATACTTTTTAAGGATTTTTAGATCACTTAAATGTAGTTTTGACTAGTACAATCAAAGTTGTAGATATGTTAAAATAACATTTCTACTAGTAAGAATGTTATTGCGGATATCTTTAATTACCATTCTGACTAGTGAGAATACAATTTTGACTAGTTGAAATGCTATTATGGCTATCTAAAATGCAATTACAGATAGGAGTGTGGTTCGATTAAATGTTAAAACGGCTTGACATATGCGTCACTGCGACGGCGTAGCTACGTCGTCGACGCAGACCCCTACGCGGACCCTACGCCGTAGTCTGACATGCGCCTCCAAAAAATCCTGACTATGCGTCACGTCCACGCGTCGAGACGCGAACGGCAAGGACTGTGATTGGTCCGCTCAGCAGTTGCTTTTCCGGTCAACAGTATAACAACACCGCCAATTTTAAAGTTTTTGTGGTACGAGCGGCAACCACTTGAAAACCTGTCGTGTGCTCAAGTTCTGTCCATTCAAACTTAATCTGTCAAACAGCAGCTTGGATTAGCGACACGCAAACGTCAACACGCAACAATCAGAGACACACAAACAGACACACAAAGCTGCGGACTGGTTCGCACGGCCAGTTAAAGACAGCGTGAATGCCATTTAATTCAGCTAACAGCGAAGTAAAGTGAGAAACTTCTCGGTCAGACTGACAGACAGCTGTTAGCTCCGTTAGCCCCGCCGCCTGTCTGACTACGAGTTGTTAGCCTGTTAGCATAACAAACTCGAATCACTGACGTTGATGACGTCCCCCGACACCAACGCGTTCCCGTGACGCAGAACTTCGAATGCTCAATGACGGCGTAGGGTCGACCACGTAGCTACGACGACGTAGCTACGCCGTCGCCGCGACGCAGAAGCATAAACCAGGCTTTAGGGTGGTGGTAGGAACTCCTTTCACTCAAAAGGACTTATGGAAGTGTCTAATTCACATTAAGACTGATTGATATTGGAAGACACTTTATGTTTATTATTTTTATTTAGAGACTAATTCATTCTGAAACATTTGTTATTTTTGTTGTAGGTTGAACCATAGCATTTCATAACTGTGTGAAATACACTGGGGTTGAGCCATATAGCCAAATATCGCTAAATTTGTTGCATCATTGAATGAAAAATTGGCTACAGTGGTTGGGTTAAATGGTTCAAGTCCAACAGGTGTATAACCTTAATGATTTCTGTAACAAAATAGGGGTGTGTTGCCATAACTGAATGGAACGTATGAAAAGTTATTTTTCTACTGACAGGAAGTAAGAGCAGATAATACACTACGGTCAAACATAAAAGTACTTGGTTGTTGGTGTGAGTTTTTCTTTAAGTAGGGATTAAGAAATGTCAATCTGTACATCACTGTTTCATCATGCGCCAGTCTCCTCTTAGAACCTAGACACTTAGATCCACCCTTTAAACTTGGCTATCTGGGCCAGGTGGGTTACATAAGCATATTAGCATGGAGATCTACTGCGCAATACATTAAACCATGCTTTAGCTACAAAGACAATACTTTTCTCCTCTGCTCGTATATATAAACATGTATATATATGAATAAATAAACATCAAGCCAGTCTTATCTTTTATGTGAAGGAAGATTATACAATCAGTGGTTTTGTTGACTAAGGGTGATAAAACAATATTCCTATAAACCTCTGGTAATCTTGTCACTTATCATAATACCTTCTTTGTTCTGGTTCATCAGAGGAAAACAGCCCTTCATTCTCCACTAAATTCAAGGATATTTCCTCCTTCGTGTGGAGAGCTGATCAAGACAGACAGAAGAAACTGTAAGATGGCTGAGGTCCAGCAGCTGGATCAACGGGCAGAGGAGGACAGTGGCACAGAAGTCGAGCAACTTTCTGTCCATTGTGACAACATTACAGGGAGCCAGAATTGTTGCCAACTTGTTGTCATCGTAAGAGAACTGGAGGCCAAACTGAGAAACACTGAGAAACAATTAGAAGATCTGAGAGGAGAGGTCCGAGGTAAGAACATCCTGTAACTACACTGCAGGTTTTTCGTCTGTCTTTGTGTTTGTATTGTTTTATGTTGTTCAGGTTGCTTCAGGTCTAGTTAAACAAAATAAACATTATAATAACCTCCAGCTCTCATGTGACCTCTCAAGGTAACCAGGTGGCATTTGGAGCATCTACCGGCCATCATGGAAACATTGGACCCTTTAACACTGACATCACACTGATCTACAAGAATGTCTTCTCAAACACGGGCTCATACAATCCTGGAACAGGTAAACTTGCCCTTCTTTTAACCAGTGATGATAAAGTCAAGGAAGACTGAGTCGGCTCAAATGAAGTGTTGCATGATGTAATTCTCTCTGTTGATCATCCACAGGTATTTTCACTGCTCCAGTCAGAGGATTCTACTACTTCAGCTTCTCTGGCCATAATAACTCAACTAAAGGTATGGGCCTGTGGCTGATGAAGAACGGAGAGCGTTTGATTTATGTGCGCAACCATGTAAATGGAACAAACTACGAGTCAGGAACCAACAGCATGACTCTGCAGCTTGATGTTGGAGACCAGGTGTACGTGACACTCCAGAAAAACACCTGGATTTATGATAATGGTGGTACACACAGCACCTTCATTGGCTATATGTTATTTCCTCTGTAAGCTAAAATCAAGTAACACATAAGCAAAAGAGAGCAAAACTGAAAAATGTGTATGCATTGATAATGTGTTTGCCTTTATAAATGCATGCAGTACAACTCAAGACTGAAAAAATCCCTGCCATCATAAGCATTTAACTACAAACTGCAATTTACCTTAAATCTTAATTTGGTATAAGTTCACTTTGTGACATAATTGTAGGTTAAATGTGAAACCAGATCAGATTTTTCTGACTTTGAAGTTATCTAACGAGTTTCAAACAAAAAAATATTTGTTGATGGAATCTTACTTATACTTTGAGCTGTAAATGTAAAATGTAAACTGTTTTTTCAATGTACATTCTGCTCAACAGTATCTGCACACACACTCATAGAGGTTGTTTCAACTGCACCTACGCTATCAAAGTTGAATCATCATTCATTCAGAGTGCAAATACAAGATCTTCCTCTTTATAATGTAATTCTAAGTGATATTAAGATAAGAGGGGCACGTTTTCTCCAGGTCTTCAACAATCATGTGATTCACAAAGTGGTGAAGCTCACCCCGTCCTTGCACGTGAACGACAGCCTTCTGAGTGAAAACACTTTCATACCAAATCATGATACAATCAGCTGTTACCAATGTGTCTTTTTACCTGGAGAATTCCTTGAATCTTTTTCTCTCTTTCTTTTGTTGCTCCTGTCCCACCTTGTTTGTTTAAAACATGTTGCTGAAACGTATTATATATGTAAATGGATGTATTTACAAAACAAAATGAAGTTGGTGTGGTAAAACATTAAATATTGTCTTATAATGTATAATGTATTGTTTTCTTTTGAGTATATGTCAAAAAAAGATGAGCTAATTATCACATTTTATTATTTTTGTATTACAGTTCTTCAAGTTGTGTTGGACTCAGCTTTGTATAGCTGAATGTATAATAAAGTATCTATCTATATACATGGTCACATTATGCTGCACCTTCTTTCTTGTGCACTTCTGTTTGACAGTGTGCCTGCAGTGCATGGCTGCCCTTGTTTGCATAGTTAATGTCTTCCTGACAAAGAATGCAACATGCAAATCCCTGCTTACTGATTTTTCTGAATGCATCTGCTAGATGGAATGATAGCTCTTGATCCCTGCATCCAGTTGTTTGACAACCACAGCATCTTTCTCTCCTAACACACTCATTCTGGAAAAACAATGTTAATGTTAGGGTTAACATTTAAAGGTTAGCCAACGTTAAAGTTAGCTAGCTAATCAGTCTCGAAAAGCTAGCACGAAAAACTAACGCTGTTAGCTTGCGCTAACTTTACCTTCAACCTCCAGTCAGTCCCCTAGAGTTTCTGTGCCCGAGCCCGGTATCGAGTCGATATTTCCCGTCAGTATCCTCGGGCCGGGCCGAGCCCTTGATCAAGCATTTGTGGTTTTTAAACTCAAGATAATGACTGTATTTCCAGCTAGAAAACGCACATCTCTCTCCTCCCTCCATTGTTGTTTGTGTTTGTGTCGCTGCGTGGTGTTACACGTGAGTTGTCTTCGTGCTGAAAACGTGACTTGTCACACAGGTGATGCATACGAGGAGTTAATGTCAATCACACTCAGGCCTGTAAGTGTGAATGGAACTGTCCGCTGTGCTGAAAGTCAGCATAGGTGAACAATAACAGCCTTCCAACTCATCAGCAACTAGGTTACTTCTGTCATTCATTAATCACAATCTGATATTAATTATACTGTCAATGATCACAACTGGCTTTTAATGAGTTGTAGGTTAAATCAAAAGTTTTACCAACAACACACACCAGGAAAGAAATAATCATAACCACCAAAACTACAGCAAAAAGGCTCAAAGAAAAGCAAACCATGGACCAAATCCACAATTTAAACCATTCCAACACATCCTTTAAAACATAGTCTCACAGTAGGCTATATAATAACAAATATTTAAATTGTTGTTTTGTCAATCACCATTCTTGTTAATTCTTGATGAGGAATGTGTTTTTCCCCTGGTAGCGGTGCGTGTTATAAACTGATCTGTGATTGTTTCCAGGTTCATACTCCATGACAATGTCTTGTGACAGGGAGTCCGTGGAGTCTTAAAAAGTCTTAAACTTGACAATCTCAATTTTAGGCCTTAAAAAGTCTTAAATGTGTCCATATTTTGCATATAGGTCTTAAATTACATTTAGTCAGGTCTTAAATATGTATGTTCATTTACCGCTTCCATCACGCCTTTTTTTGTCGTTGTTGGTTTTTTTTGTTTGGAGGAAATGTGTTGGTGTGTTCGCAGCTTTTCCTGGTTGCGTCACCAGATGATCCCGCCCCTACCCACACCTCACTATTTATGCAGCCCAGGTCCGTGAAAGTGACAAGAAAAGTCTGACTGTCAGATCTGTTTGAGCTTCAGTAATTCCTGATACCTTTTTAACTCCTTCTCCGTGTGGAGGAAGAGGAGAAGCGGCTCTGGTTTATCTTCGGCATAGAGGACCGTGGAGAGGTAAACCTGTTATTGAACCCACATAATGTTATCAATATTATCAGTATTAGCTAGCTAACAGTTTGGGGTCATCAACATACCAATACATTACGTTAATGCTGACATGTAAAGTGCTGATCGCCACAGATGGTTTTATTATGATTTTAAAGGCACTGTATTTAAAATGTTTGGTAGATAGTTTTGTTGTAATTTATTATGATTATGATTATTATAATTAGAGTATGAAATTATAATTATTGCGTCTTTCTTAAAACATTCTTAGTGACATGGCAGCCATCTGAGTAAGAACTGCAGACCCAGTTGATGGACGATGTGGTGGACAAAGGAGACTGGACCCCCAAACACCCTGAGTACCGACCCAGATGATGATCCACTGACACCAACCAGCCCAGCAGCACTGCAGGGACTCCTGCTCAGCCTGTTACTGTCCATAATCTCTAACTGTTTTATTGATTTTAATAATATATTTTTTTGTTAATAGTGAATAATAATCTGTAAATAGTTATTTATGCTGTAATTTTGTCAATAGTTGTAAATGTTAAGACCTTAATAATAAAAGAAAACATTCAATCCCTTTTTGTCCCTGAAAAGTAGCACTTGATGCCGTTTGCTGTTATAAATTGTACTTAAGCTGTAAATACTGAATGGAATAGACAACGTGCAACAATACAACAATTTCATGAATTATACCAAATGAACAATTATGAACAAATAATATAAAAAGAACCCATACATTAATTAAATAACAACAGCTATAATGTAAGGATTGTCCTCTGGAGCAGAGAAGAGCCTCTCCATCCTCTCTGCAGCATCATGTCCTCCTTCATCCTCCTCAAAGCAAGAGCAGAGGTCAACACAAGATCACATTAACACAGGGATGCAAAGATTTACAAAAAGTGACATCAGGACTGACACATTGGCTATTTATTATTATGTATTGTTACATATTATTGCCCCCGAAATTGGACACATCCTCTGTGTGTTCTTCTGTCTGAAGTATCCAGGAACGTATGTTTTATTTTACCGAAAATTTATTCATATAAAACATTCTGTGAATTATTTGGTAAATTGTGTTCAGAATTTAGATATTATCAGTTAGTAGCTGCAATTCCCTTAGTTTGGAGGAAAACAGTTTAAAAACGCAAAAGGAAATTATTGGTATGTAGACCTCTTTATTACCTGTGGCTCAAACAAGATAAACCCCTTTATGTACAAGTTTTTCTTGAGGGCATATCATTTAAATAAGGAGCCAGATAAGTTTCAATCTTATTGGGAGAGGATTTTTGATACTCCTTTGCCATGGCGACAGGTGTATAATCTAACTTATAATTCTATTATAGATACTAAATCACAATATTTCCAAATTAAAATTCTATACAAAATTTTGCCCACAAGAAAAATGCTTTGCATTTGGGGGTTACAAGACGATCAAAACTGTCATTTCTGTTAAACTGAAATTGAAGAAAAATTGTTTTGTCCATATGTGGCTATGTTTTGGATGGACTTGGAAAAATGGTTAGCCTTAAACTCCCTTGTGTTGTCAATGTGCCCTCAAACAATAATCTTTGGAGAATTAAGCAATGGATGTCCAGATGTTATAGATACAGTTATTTTACTGGGTAAGAGATTTATTTTTGAACTGAAAGGAAAATAATTTCTGACATTGTTTAACTTTCTCTCCTTTTTGAAACATTATTCTAAGTTAGAGGGTATTATCGCAAATAGACAGCAAAAGATCAAGGATTATGAAAGAAAATGGAATACATTAAGGCCTTGGTTAAAAGATTGAGGATGATGAATTGTGGTTTTCTTTTGGAAAATAGTGTTTTGGTTTGTTTGGCTTTTTTATTTGGTATGTCACTTGTGTTTGTTTTTTGTGTCCTCGTGATCTGTAGTCACTGTTTTAATGTAATAAAAAAAAAAAACAAACAAACAAACAGATTGACGTCACACTTATGCAAGTGGATAAATAAATCATGCTTTGGCTGAAATGTCGTGATTTGTTTTATGCCTAAACAAACTACATAGACAAACTCCTTTTTTGGCTGCCTTGCTGTGTTAGTCAGCCTTGATCCTCTGAATAATCCTTTTGCAGCAATCAGGTTAACATTTGTGGTTTTTGGGGACATTTCTCACCAACTTCTGGATGCCTTTTCATGAATTGGCATTCGTGGTGCCCAGAGGGTTGAATCCTAATGACTTTTGTGATCCCCTGACTTTTCTTCAAGCGTCACCAGAAGGTAAACATTTTCACTTATCCACTGAATCATCTCAAAGTCTACCTGATGGAAATGTGGACACTTTTCCTTTTGCATCATCATCAGGGTGACACCTGTGGTTTTGATGACTTTCCAGAGCTGACGGTTGAACCAAGATGGTAATTATGGAAAACATTATACCTACTAAACATCAATATGCTCGTATATTCATGTTTGGCATATTAGCATGGAGGTCTACTGGAGGTCACTGGTTGTGTTGATTCCGTCCCTCTTCTATCTTTGTTTGGCTGAGGTCCAGCAGCCGGATCAACGAGCAGAGGAGGACAATGGCACAAACGTCAAGCAAGCTTCTGTCTGTTGTGGCGACGTGACAGGGAGCCAGAAAAACTTGATGTCACCTTAAGAGAACTGGAGGCCAGACTGAGAAACACTGAGAAACAGTTAGAAGATCTGAGAGGAGAGGTCCGAGGTAAGAACATCCTGTTGTTCAGGTTGCTTCAGGTCTAGTTAAACAAAATAATCATTATAATAACCTCCAGCTGTCATGTGACCTCTCAAGGTAACTGGGTGGCATTTGGAGCATCTACCGGCCATCATGGAAACATTGGACCCTTTAACACTGACATCACACTGGTCTACAAGAATGTCTATTCAAACACAGGCTCATACAACCCTGGAACAGGTAAACTTGCCATTATTTTAACTAGTGACAGCTTTGGATCCAGACACAGAACACAGACTTGAGATGAGCAAGTTGAACATGTTTATGATAAAGTCAAGGAAGACTGAGTGGGCTCAAATGAATTTTCACCGCTCCAGTCAGAGGAGTCTACTACTTCAGCTTCTCCGGCTTTAATATATCAACTAGATCAATGGATCTGATACTGATGAAGAATGGCGAGCCAATGATCTATTCTACCAACCATTCGGCTGGAAACCGCCACGAGACAGCAACCAACGGCATGACTCTACAGCTTAATGTTGGAGACCAGGTGTACGTGCGACTCCGGCAAAACACCTGGATTTTTGATAATGGCAATAATCACAGCACCTTCATTGGATATTTGTTATTTCCTCTGTAAGTTGAAATCAAGTAAAACATAAATAAAAGAGAGCAGGGTTTGAATCAGGAGGAACAGGTAATGGGGTGATGGTGGTAATCAATGCTGCAGGTGATGGATAAACTGCTCCACAACTGGCTCATAAAGTTGTGATCTACCTGATAAGTGTTGATGGTTAAGAGGAATCCCTATTGTGATCCACAAAACTGAAAAAAAGGGTATTCATTGATAATATGTTTGCCTTTATAAATATATGCAGTGTGACTCAGGACTGAAAAAATCCCTGCCATCATAAGAATATAATTACAAACTGCCATTAATTAATAATTAATACATTTATTACCTTAAATCTTAATTTGGTATAAGTTCACTTAATGACATCATTGTAGTCTAAATGTGAAACCAGATTTGATTTTTCTGACATTGAAGTTATCTTGTCTACTAATTTGAAACTAAAGTGTATTTGTTGATGGAATCTTACTGAAGCTTTCGTCTGTAAGTGTACATTTTCAAGAACATAAACTGTTTTTTTAATTTTACATTCTGCTCTACAGTAACTGCACACACACACATAGAGTTTATTTCAACTGGGTTAAATGATTATATTTTATACTGTCAGTTCTGAACTTCCACATTTCAGCAAACTATGTATTTATTCTAATCAAAGGTTGCCTAACATTAAAAACCATGTCTGCCCTCTTTGTTTCTGTCCATTCTGACACAGAATTGATGTCCGTTGTTTAACATTTTGGTCAATCATGTGCAAATGCCCTCACTCAGTCTTAAAGATTAACAACCATCATCCTGTAATGTCTCAATTATATTGTTATAATATTTTACAACTTGTTTTTCTGTTCCATGTTATCTCAGGGCCACAATAAAGCAACGCTATCAAAGTTGATTAATCACAAATTACAAGATCTTCCTCTTTATAATGTCATTCTAAGTGATATTAAGATAAGAGGGGCACGTTTTCTCCAGGCCTTCAACAATCATGTGATTCACAAAGTGGTGAAGTTCACCCCGTCCTTGCACGTGAACGACAGCCTTCTGAGTGAAAACACTTTCATACCCAATCATGATACAGTCACCTGTTACCAATAAGTCTTTTTACCTGGAGTCTTCCTTGAATCTTATTTTTTATTTCTTTTGTTGCCCCTGTCCCACCTTGTTTGTTTAAAACATGTTGCTGAAACATATTATATGTGAAAATAAACATACTTAAAAAACAAAATGAAGTTGGTGTGTTAAAACATTAAATATATTGTCTTATAATGTATAATTTATTGTTTTCTATTGAGTATATGTAAACAAAAAAAAAAAAAAAAGATGAGCTAATTATCACATTTTACTGTTTTTGTATTACAGTGCTTCAAGTTTTGTTGGACTCAGCTTTGTATGCATGTGTTTTTATGAACAAATCCAAAGTCCAAGCTAACGTTGGATATTTCCCTGCACAGAAGCCCAACATTTAAAAAAATAGTTTGAGAATATATATATGTATATTGAATGAAAAAAATAAATAAATAAAGACTAAGTAAGTTCCTAAAACATCTGGGAGCTGTAGTTGTTACTACATAAGGCGGCTGCCTTGCAGTGTTAGTCAGCCTTGATCCTCTGACTCTTCCTTTCGCACCAATCAGAGAAACATTTGGGTTTTTAGTGAAATGTCTCACCAACTTCTGGAAGAATTGTCTTGAACTGACATTCGTGGTTCCCAGAGGGTTGAATCCTAATTTTCTTCAAGCGTCACCAGAAGGAAAACATTTTCACTTATCCACTGAATCATCTCAAAGTCTACCTGATGGAAATGTGGACACTTTTCCTTTTCCATGATCATCAGGGTGACACCTGTGGTTTTGATGACTTTCCAGAGCAGATGGTTTAACTAAGATGGCAATCATGAAAACGTTATACATACTGAACATCAATATGCTAGTGTTTTCATTTCAAGCACATAAGCATAGAGGTCTGCACAGAGGAATACATTAAACCGTGCTTTAGCTACAGAAACAATACTTTTCTCCTCCGCTTGTATATATAATCGTGTATATACATAAATAAATAAATATCTAATCAGTCTTTTCTTTTATGTGAAGGAAGATTATAAAATCAGTGTTTTTGTTGACTGAGGCCATAGAACAATCTTCACAGAAACCTTTGGTCTGGCTGGGAATTATTATGAACCTTATCATAACTTAATCTGGTTCATCAGAAGAAAACATTCCTTCATTCTCCACTAAATTCAAGGACATTTCCTCCTCCGTGTGGTATATAAAGCAAAGTGTGGAGAGCTGATGGAGACAAACAGAAGCAGCTGAAAGATGAAGACCTCACTGGTTGTGTTGATTCCGTCCCTCTTCTATCTTTGTGTGGCTGAGGTCCAGCAGCCGGATCAACGAGCAGAGGAGGACACAAACGTCGAGCAAGCTTCTGTCTGTTGTGGTGATGTTACAGGGAGCCAGAAAAATTGCCAACTTGTTGTCACCGTAAGAGAACTGGAGGCCAGACTGAGAAACACTGAGAAACAATAAGAAGATCTGAGAGGAGAGGTCCGAGGTAAGAACATCCTGTAACTACACTACAGGTTTCTCTTTTGTCTTGGTGTTTGTATTGTTTCATGTTGTTCAGGTTGCTTCAGGTCTAGTTAAACAAAATAAACATTATAATAACCTCCAGCTCTCATGTGACCTCTCAAGGTAACCGGGTGGCATTTGGAGCATCTCTTGGCATTAATGGAAACATTGGACCCTTTAACACTGAGATCACACTTGTCTACAAGAATGTCTATTCAAACAGTGGCTCATACAACCCTGGAACAGGTAAACTTGCCCTTCTTTTAACCAGTGACAGCTTTGGATCCAGACCCAGAACATAGATTTGAGTTGAGCAAGTTGAACATGTTTATGATAAAGTTAATGAAGACTGAGACTGAGTCTGCTCAAATGAAGTGTTGCATGATGTAATTCTCTCTGTTAATCATCCACAGGTATTTTCACCGCTCCAGTCAGAGGAGTCTACTACTTCAGCTTCTCTGGCTTTAGTATATCAACTAGAATAATGGATCTGATACTGATGAAGAACGGAGAGCGTATGATTTTTGTTGCCAACCATCCGGCTGGAAACCGTTACGAGACAGCAACCAACGGCATGACTCTGCAGCTTGATGTTGGAGACCAGGTGTACGTGCGACTCCAGCAAAACACCTGGATTTTTGATAATGGCAATAAACACAGCACCTTCATTGGATATTTGTTATTTCCTCTGTAAGTTAAAATCAAGTAAAACATAAGTAAAAGAGAGCAGGGTTTGAATCAGGAGGAACAGGTAATGGGGTCATGGTGGTAATCAATGCTGCAGGTGATGGATAAACTGCTCCACAACTGGCTCATAAAGTTGTGATCTGCCTGATAAGTGTACACACATAGAGTTTATTTCAACTGAAATAAATTATTATATTTTAATACTGTCAGTTCTGAACCTACACATTTTAGTGAACTATGTATTTATTCTAACCAAAGATTGGCTAATATTAAAAAAACATATCTGCCCTCTTTGTTTGTGTCCATTCTGACACAGAATTGATGTCCATTGTTTGACACTTTGGTCAGTCATGTGCAAATGCCCTCACTCAGTCTTAAAGATTAACAACCATCATCCTGTAATGTCTCAATTATATTGTTATAATATTTTACAACTTGTTTTTCTGTTCCATTTTATCTCAGGGCCACAATAAAGCAACGCTATCAAAGTTAATTAATCATTCATTCAGAGAAGACAAATGACAAGATCTTCCTCTTTATAATGTCTTTCTAAGTGATATTAAGATAAGAGGGGCACGTTTTCTCCAGGCCTTCAACAATCATGTGATTCACAAAGTGGTGAAGTTCACCCCGTCCTTGCACGTGAACGACAGCCTTCTGAGTGAAAACACTTTCATACCCAGTCATGATACAGTCACCTGTTACCAATAAGTCTTCTTACCTGGAGTCTTCCGTGAATCTTATTTTTTATTTCTTTTGTTGCTCCTGTCCCACATTGTTTGTTTAAAACATGTTGCTGAAACGTATTATATATGTAAATAAATGTATTTACAAAACAAAATGAAGTTGGTGTGGTGAAACATTAAATATATTGTCTTATAATGTTTAATGTATTGTTTTCTTTTTAGTATATGTAAAAAAAAAAGATGAGCTAATTATCACGTTTCATTATTTTTGGATTACAGTTTTGTTTTGTTGGACTCAGATTTGTATACATGTGTTTTTATGGACAAATCCAAAGTCCAACCTAATGTTGGATATTTTCCTGCACAGAAGCCCAATATTTGTGGATATATATGTATATTATATAACATTTTTAAAAAAAGGTTAAATAAGTTCCTAAAACATCTGGGAGCTGTAGTTTTTACTACATAAGGCAGCTGCCTTGCAGTGTTAGTCAGCCTTGATCCTCTGACTCTTCCTTTCGCACCAATCAGAGAAACATTTGGGGGTTTTTAGCGAAATGTTTCGCCAACTTCTGGATGGATTGTCATGAATTTATGACACTCAGAGGGTTGAATCCTAATTTTCTTCAAGCGTCACCAGAAGGTAAACATTTTCACTTATCCACTGAATCATCTCAAAGTCTACCTGATGGAAATGTTGACACTTTGCCTTTTGCATCATCATCAGGGTGACACCTGTGGTTTTGATGACTTTCCAGAGCCGACGGTTTAATTAACATGGTAACCATGGAAAACATTATACCTACTGAACATCAATATGCTAGTGTTTTCATTTTAAGCATATTAGCATGGAGGTCTGCATGTCTGCACAGAGAAATACATTAAACCGTGATTTAGCTACAAAGACAATACTTCTCTCCTCTGCTTGTATACATGTATATGTAAATACATAAACAAAGAAATATCTAACCAGTCTTATCTTTTATGTGAAGGAAGATTATAAAATCAGTGTTTTTGTTGACTAAGGGTGATAGAACAATCTTCACAGAAACCTTTGGTCTGGCTGGGAATTATTATGAACCTTATCATAACTTAATCTGGTTCATCAGAAGAAAACAGCCCTTCACTCTCCACTAAATTCAAGGACATTTCCTCCTCCGTGTGGTATATAAAGCAAAGTGTGGAGAGCTGATGGAGACAAACAGAAGCAGCTGAAAGATGAAGACCTCACTGGTAGTGTTGATTCCGTCCCTCTTCTATCTTTGTGTGGCTGAGGTCCAGCAGCCGGATCAACGAGCAGAGGAGGACAATGGCACAGAAGTCGAGCAAGCTTCTGTCTGTGGTGGAGACGTGACAGGGAGTCAGAAAAACTATTGCCAACTTGTTGTCACCTTAAGAGAACTGGAGGGCAGACTGAGAAACACTGAGAAGCAATTAGAGGAGCTGGTCAGAGGTAAGAACATCCTGTAACTACACTACAGATTTCTCTTTTGTCTTTGTGTTTGTATTGTTTTGTGTTTTTCAGGTTGCTTCGGTCTAGTTGAACAAAATAAACATTATAATAACCTCCAGCTCTCATGTGACCTCTCAAGGTAACCGGGTGGCATTTGGAGCATCTACCGGCGTTGATGGAAATATTGGGCCCTTTAACACTGAGATCACACTGGTCTACAAGGACGTCTATGCAAACACAGGCTCATACAACCCTGCAACAGGTGAACTTAATGTATTCATGTGTATTCATAGATATTTGGGTTCATCAGGATTGAATACAAAGCACAGCAGCTACTGTACTCAATGATGTAATTCTCTCTGTTGATCATCCACAGGTATTTTCACCGCTCCAGTCAGAGGAGTCTACTACTTCAGCTTTTCCGGCCATAATTTGTCAAGTAGACCAATGGGGCTGCGGCTCATGAAGAATGGAGTGCAGATGGTTACAGTGTACAACCATGTAGCTGGAAACCGCTATGAGACAGCAACCAATGGGATGACTCTGCAGCTTGAAGTGGGAGACCAGGTGTACATGAGACTCAGGGCAAACACCTGGATTTATGACAATATCAACAACCACAGCACCTTCATTGGCCATTTGTTATTCCCTCAGTGAGTGAAATCAAGTAAAAATATGAAAGTCTTGATGAAAACAAGCCAAGAAATCAAATCAATGTAAATAAAAGATCTCATGTTAAGAATGATTGTGGAAAATGATACTTGTACATTCACTGATTGTATGTCTTCCTTCAAGTGTTTCATATCAATAAAGGTACAGTGACCTCAAACTCATTCAGAATATTCCCTTTTCATTTCTGTCGTGACTCTAGTCATGTTTTTGTCATGTTCAGATTTTGGTTTTGTGTATTGTTTTCTTCTGCATTTGATTTCCATGACTTTTGTCTTGTGTCTCATGTTTTGTTTTTCCACGTCTCGTGTGTCCTTTAAGTTCCCCTGTGTATTTCCCTTTTTGAATTGCCATGCCCCTCTTGTGTCTCTGGCCCTTCAAGTGTCTCAGTTTTTTTTCCCTCTGTCTCCCTCTGTCTGTAGTTTTGTTTCCCTCCACGCTTCTCCTCTGTGCTCCTCCCCCACTCATTACCACACCTGGCCTCCTCCCTCCTCTCTCTCCTCACCTGGTTCTTGTCTGATCATTAGTGTGTATGTTTTAAGTCTCTGCTTTCCCTCTTGTCTTTGTCTGGTCATTGTATGTCTCTGTCTGGGTCACCTCATGGATCTGTTCATGCCTCTGTCTATGTCTGCTCATGCCTGTTTCTGTCTGTTTCCAGTCTCCCTATGGTATCTGTTTTTTGGACTTTGAGTTTTGCATTTTTTGATTTGAACTTTGCTTTTTGTTTGCACCTTACTCTACTTTAAAACCCCGAACTGACAATTTCACACAGACTAAAATCATTTTATAGAAACTGCAAAGCCCATTTTAAGTTCACAGTTCAGGTTAACATATTGTTCTTTGTGATAATTAAATCATGTTTGGCTGAAATCTAATGTGATACTTGTCAGTAGGATCAATAACATGTGATACACTAAGTCTTCTCATGGGAATACCTGACAAGAAGGGAAATATAGTAATATCTTTGAATGTGCGAATAAACAGAAGATTATAAAATCAGTGGTTTTGCTGACTAAGGGCGATAAAACAATATTTACAGAAAGCTTTGGTCATCCTGTAACTGATCATGTCCCTGATAATAACTCCTTTGTTCTGGTCCATCAGAACAAAACAGCCTTTCATTCTCAAGTAAATCCAAGGGGTATTTCCATCCCTGTGTGGTATATAAAGCCGGGCGGGGAGAGTCGATCAAAACAAACAGAAGCAGCTGAAAGATGAAGACCTTACTGGTTGTGTTGATTCCGTCCCTCTTCTATCTTTGTGTGGCTGAGGTCCAACAGCTGGATCAACGAGCAGAGGAGGACAATGGCACAAATGTCGAGCAAGCTTTTGTCTGTGGCGGCGACGTAACGGGAAGCCAGAATTATTGGCAACTAGTCATCATTTTAAGAGAACTGGAGGCCAGACTGAGAAGAGAGGTCTGAGGTAAGAACATCCTGTAACAAAGCTGAAGGGGTTTATTGTGTGTTTGTGCGTGCATCATTGTCAGACTGCTCCCCAGGCTGCTTCAGGTTTGATTATTAAAAATAAACATAACAGCCTCCAGCTCTCATGTGACCTCTCAAGGTAACCGGGTGGCGTTCGGAGCATCTATCGGGAATGTTTGAAATATTAGACCCTTTAACACTGAGATCACAGTGGTCTACTAGGACGTCCACACAAACACAGGCTCCTACAAGCCTGCAACAGGTAATCTAACCATATTGATGTGTTTATAGATATTTGGGTTCTCAGGATGAAATGCAAAGCACATCAGCTACTGTACTCAATGATGTAATTCTCTCTGTTGATCCTCCACAGGTATTTTCACTGCTCCAGTCAGAGGAGTCTACTACTTCAGCTTCTACGGCCATAATGGCTCATCTAGGTCAATGGGTCTGGGACTGATGAAGAACGGAGAGCAGATGGTTACAGTGTACAACCATGCAGCTGGAAACCGCTGGGGGACAGCAACCAATGGGATGACCCTACAGCTTGAAGTTGGAGAGCAGGTGTACATAAGACTCTGGTTAAACACCTGGATTTATGACAATGACAATAAACACAGCACCTTCATCGGCCATTTGTTATTCCCTCTGAGTGAGGCAAAGTACGTATAAGCAAAAAAGAGAAAAAGGTCATGGAAAGGAAAACTTATAGATTCCGAGCTTCATCGCTAACTTATTAAGTCCCCATCAATCTGATGAAAGCGCTTCCATTTTTCACAGAGACAAATGTCAGGATCTTCTGCAGCCTGATGCTTGAATGTGTTCACCAGCCACTCTGTACTTTTCTCTGATAACTGTTTGTCGCCGGGCAGACTTTTATGCAGAGCTTATATTGTTGTACAACAGTTGCCATTAAAGATACGATATGTGATAAAAGATTTCTTCATTAAAATGTCTACAAGTGTCACAGCGGTTGAGTTGTGTTAAACTTTAAAAACATTCCCTGTCTCATGATATAGATGTTAATGGGCGGTGGTGGATGTTTTGTGGCGTGATTACCAACAACATGACTGAAGTTAATGTCAACCTCATGCGGATGCAATAGAAGAAGTTGTATAAGTTTTCCTATGTCTCCACCATGAGGCTTACACGTTGAATGGATTACCTTCAAGACCAGGTACAAACTGATGGTGCTCCTCTAAGGATGACTCGACATCAGTGTTAATCCTCATAAACATCATAATATTTTAACTTTGAGCATATTCTCTGCTTGCACAAGAAAGCATGACATTTAAACATTTTACACACTGCATGCTGTCCTTTTGCTTTTATGTCAAGGCTATAGTTATCAGAGTGATTTTTCATCCACAACACAAATAATTAGTATTTACCGATGGGACGACTCTACAGCTTGACGAGGAGACCGGGTGTACATGAGACTCATTACTGACACCTGGATGTTTGATGATGCCAGCAACCACAGCACCTCCACTGCCCATTTGTTATTCCCTCCGTCAGTGGCGTAAAATTCAAACTAGACTGATGATAACGTCAGAATGGCTCATATGGAGGCCTTTCATTTTCAGTTCATGGTGCTCTCTTACCTCCACAGTTTCTCACATGGTGAAGCCGCTCTCGCAGCCGTAGTCACGCTGACTGTGTGCTAAGAGCTCATGTGGTTCAGTGGTTTAACAATAATACATGTATGGGAAGAGGTGTCTGCTGTGTTTCGAAGGAATAAAGATGATCTTTTGAATGCAGCTGCTCCTCTCTCAGGCTTTCTAATAGATAAGTGGCTGTATCAACTGCTGTAAATTGGTGTCATGTGATCGTCCTGGCGTCTCTTTTCTCAAATCAGATCACACGGAGTCACTGCATGCAGAACAGCCACACAAGTGAAATCTATTCATCCTCTCCCCTCCCCGTCGTTCTCCTTCATTTTCCATCAAGACCTTCATTCTTACTTTGATAGTTCTCTGTGTGGGGCGGGTCAGCTCATGTAGGAAAGACTGAGGGACACACTTCTCCGAGCGTTGCACAGCGGCGGTCATGTCCTGTGTCACGGGCACCCAAGAGGAGAGGCTTTGACAACGCAAACCATTGATTTCTAACCGTTGAAGAGGAACTGCGCGTCTGTTTCAACATTTCACAGATGTGAGGTGAAGTTACCGCAACACAGGAAGCGCCCCATAAACCACCCTTCCTTTCCTCCAAACACCGAAAACAGCCCAACGCAGCAGCTGAGACGTGGTCCATACATCTGCATGCAGAGGAGTGATGATGCGGAGGCGTTAGACCTCGCAGGTTTAATGTTGCAGCACCTAAGCAAAAAAAAAAAATTGCTTTTAGCTGACATTTATTACACGCGCCGTGTGCCGCACAGCCTGTGAAATTTGGGATTAAGTGTAGGCTTTGTGTAATATTGCAGCAAACAGAGGATGATGTCAGTTTTTGGATCCCCTGTGTTGTGTGTAAAGTGCTTTTAAAACTGAATTTGGGTTGAGTTGAGTACAGTTACCATTGTTTTCCACTTGTGTCTGTTAAAGTATCCTTCTGTAAACCGGCAGCACGGCACCTTTGTGATCTCTGAAGATGTAGAGACGTTCAGGAGTTACACGCAGCCTTCACATAAAACACTGTACATGGCTGTAAATGCGAGGTTAACTCGGGAAAACACCGCGCTGACACGCTTGGCGGGTCATATGACTTGAAGCCCTGCAGGCGTAACACCAGCCTGAGTGGAAAAATACGACGTGAGGACGCAAACCTGTTTTTTTTTTAATTGCGGCTCTGGTGAAAGACGACAGTGCTTCATCAGGATCTTCTCTAGTTTCCGTAAAACTCTTTTAATACTGATCAACATGTGTTCAGACACGTTTTACTGTTTTTAGTTTAAACTTTGTACAGAGTTCGGTTGTGTAGTCACTGTGAGAGGTCGGGCAGCTCCCAGTGTCCAGACAAACCCCTGGGGGGGTCGCGACATGGTTAAAAGAGTCTGTCATTTTGACTTATTATCACTTTAGGCCCTTAAATGCACAGTATGTAGCTTCTGCCACTAGTATTCACTAAATCAAATCAAAATGAAGCAGATCAGCTGTGTGGGATCATGGAAGTCTTCACATCCACGTGACCCGGGCAGAAATGCTGACGGACGAGGTGGTGCGAGTTTGAAGTTTTATTCGTGTTACGTTTAGTCGCCGGCGTTCCTCCTCACTCGGTGAATCTCTCCCAGAAATCATAGCGACCCTATAAAATGCACCATTTTGAAAAAGCAGCCCGCTGGACAAACTCCTACAACACTGACAGAAATCGATAGAGCAGCAGCAGAAATATCGCCCTTTTTATTACACACACACTCCTCTTTCTTTTCAAAACACGTCGCCTACATTACCCACAATGCAACTCGGCTGTTTAATGACATCATTGGAGGAAATTTGTGCAGCTTCCTCTGGAGGCAGAAAAGGATTCATACTGCTTTTTGTCACTGAGCAGGTGTTCATCCCAAGACCTGTAAACACACTCAGATGTGTGGATTTGAAGTATTAGTATTAAGCAGCGCAAAATATAGATACTCAAGTAAAGTACAAATACCTCAAAAAGTACAGTTCTTGGAGTAATGTGAGTTACTTTACTGAGTTGGCTTGAAACATTTACCTTCGTGTGTCCGTTCCTGATCTACAGGAGCTGCTGCAGGATCGGTTTTGTTTTTGAGAAGTTAAAATAACCAAAACAGGAAGAAATCACGGCCACCTCTTCATTCATGAGTAATCGTTCAGATGGCGTATTGTATTTACACCGCCAGCGATTCTGTTTACATCTCTACAAACCGGGGAAAAAGCAGATGGAACTTAATTTCACAGGTCAACTCTTTGGAAAACACTTTTTGCCTATTTAAATTTTTTTTTCCACTTTTAGAGTTTAGCACCTTTTTTATGCGCATGAGCCGAACAACAACAACTCAGATGTGGGGTTTCACAGGAAGTAGGTGTGTGGGAGTTTAACACGGCCAGAATAAAGATAAGAGCCTTTTGCGGTGGTAAACACAGTTGGTGATAGTTTCATAGATTACTTTGTAACGCCAGTAGTGACGGTTGCAGCTCCTGCAGATAGTCATTATGAAAACAAAGTACGCATCGCTCGGCTGGTTTCTTTACTTTCCGACCTGAATAATGCAAGCTCGTTCTTGGATTGAATTTAGTTATTATCCGACCTTGGATCTCTGCGGTAAGAGGGACACTTGAGGCGGCAGCTCATTGGCCCGTCTGAGGAATGGCCCACCAAATACCAGTCTACAGTATGTATGGCTGATTGAACACAAAAAGCCCTCTCTGTCCTCCACGCCGCAGCCCAGAAAACATGCGGCGGGACGAGGGGAAACAGCTCTCCCCCAGCTAAACACACTTACTGGAAACCCTACCCACTACCCAAACAACTGGACTGAGACGGGTTTTTTTCACTCACATGGCCACAAGAGTCACGAAAGAGTTAATGGTTTTATCACCACCTCTTTCGATAATCGTCAAAAATCAAGTTCCAGCTTCTTAAACGAGAATATTTTCTGCTTTCTTCCCTCCTCTGTGACAGTAAACTGAATGTTTTTGGGGTTGTGGACAAAACAAAACATTCGATAACCTTATCTTGGACTTTGGGAAATGCTAATTAACATTTTCAGGCATTTTACAGACCGAACAGCCGATCGATCGATCGAGAAAATAATCAACAGATTAATCGACGGTGTAAATTTGTGGGAAGGCCAGATTTCACTTGTTAAAAGATTATAAAAGTACACAGCTCATGAACACCTAGTTAGTATTAGTCAGGGCTGCAACTAACGATTACTAACATTGTCGATTAATCTGTTGACTATTTTCTTGATTCACCGATTAGCTGTTTGGTTGGTAAACAGACAAATGTTGGAATATTCAGTTTACTGTCAAAGATGAGTTGGAAAAACAAACAAACATCCCAAACAAACAGAAATATTCAGATGAAAGAAGCTGAAATCAGAGAGTTTTTACTTTTTTCCCTTATAAAATGACTCCAAGCATTACATCAGTTGTTAGAATAGTTGGTAATTAATTAATCTTTGAGTGTATGAGATGAGAAAAGGACATCACACATGCCTGGACCAGGTCTGCCCACAGTGGGGCACACGGCCAGAGCTGGCCCACCATAAGGTTTGTAATTTGGCCCACCATGTATTTCCAGAGAAAATTAAATAATAATAACACTATCATGTGATTTCCTCATTATGCTATTTTAAAGGGTTAAAATGCTCTTTAAATATTTAGGTCACCTAATTATTTTTATAATCCGAGCACGGCGGGCAGAGTGACACTTTGTGCAGAAAGTCGGTCAATCGAGGAACCCTGGAATCCCCGAGAGGCAAATAGAAAAAATCAGGAACTGCTTTTTTTCTGTTTACATATTTCTTAAGTCATAAAAAGAGGAGATCAAATCAATTTAGATCAGACTTGATCACCATAATCTTTTTCTCACTTGCCTCTCGGGGCTTCCGTAAGGCGACATTTTGCATCTTCACACAACACGTCCACCATTAAGTTTCAGTTCTCCCTGTGACATCTTTATCTTGTGTATTTCAATGATATTCAGTTAATGATATGAAACAGAGAGGCAGAAAATCCTGGGAAATGTTTGGAGATTGTCCCTCATATATTACGTCAACTATTGATCGTCAAAGACAGTCGATTTCTCGTTGCCGTGCTAAAACTGTAAAGCAGCCACAGTACTTTCATTTAAATACTATTTATACACACAGCTGTTTGTAGAATGCATGGCGATGAGGACATGTATCTATTTGTGGCTGGGTAAGATTAATAGCAGTAACATCACGATGGTAAAACTAAGCTAACTTTGAGACTCCTAAATTCATCCTCAGCATTCACGTATAAATAAGTCAGAATACGACCCGGAGACAGACGTTAAGAAACAGACAATCTTCTCGCTGACGGCCTCATTCTGTAGGTCACATCGAGGCATCAAACTGAGACTAGCAGTTAAAAACTTCTTGTACTACATTTAAAAGAAAAGGAGTAGACACTTTATGTTATCATCAGAGACAAGCACAGCACACAGCGGTACGTAAAATGCGTTTTTTTTTCTTTTTTTTGTATTACAAGTCTTTTAAACCGACAGGTGGATGGCAGAAGATTTTGTCCAAAGGGAGAACAACAATTACGGTAAGTCAAAAAAAAAAACAAAGAGCAAAAAAAAGTCACATTTTTTTTAGAAAAGAAAACAAAAAAACTCTAGATAATATTAATCATAATAATATTAATGATAAGAATACAGACATGGCTTGCCATTCACTGAACCAAGAATCCTAGTAAAGGTCAAAGTAACTCTTGTTGTTCTTGTTGGGACTAGTACCTCAAGAAACGGCCTGAATCTGACCCTGAAGCAGCCGGCCGTCTGTTTTTACGAGCTTCCTGACACTGAAACCGGAGGAGGCGCTCTCCGCACTGTGACACCAACTGAAACGGTACTGAAACAAACAAAAAGAGAAAAAAGTTCTGATTGCCATCAAGACGCACTGCAGAGGAAGTAGGGCTCATCGGTTGGCACAGTCACAGGAGTTTTTCTTGTTGTGTTTTTGTTTTTAAATGAGGAAGGCACTTGACATGGGGGGGGGAGGGTGGGAGGGTTGTGGCGTTCCCCCCGCCGG
>CAEMYA010000024.1:18402072-18437843 GCA_903131615.1 Diplodus sargus | reverse complement strand
GGAGGGAGAGAGACACACTGACCCCGGCACCAAGATGTCCTCTTCTCCACGGCTGGACGTTGAACTTGACAACAAATTCTCCTTGATGTTGATATGTGGGAAGATGGCACAGATCATGTGTTGCACCCTTGATGTTTAGTCGTGTGATGAGACCCATCGTCGTGGACCGGCTGAGAGATGGCAGACCCTCCTTTGTCCCATTGCTTGACATTCTGAAGGTTATGTACATAAAGGCTGAACTCTTTTGGCTTGGACGGTGCCAGCACACATTCATTTGATCTGCAAGACATGACGGATTGCACTTGAAAAAAGGCTGCGTTTTAAAAGCGTCTGCTACTGAACGAGACAGACAGTTTACACAAACTTGACTATGTGCACACAAAAACTGAGTAAACCAGAGCTGAAAATGATTTAAGACGAGGTAAACAAACTTTGTGTTGAATAGAGGGAATGTGAGGATTTAAATAGGAACTCACTGTTCTCGAGAGGAACTACATTTGAGTCAAGTACTTGTGACTACTCAGATGATCTGCAGATATTATTGGAATCTGAGGGTAGAAAACAGACAGAGATCCGATGAAGCATCCCAAACTGAAAACACTCAAAGAGGAACGTTGGCCGACAAAAACAACAGATAAAAACATTTTTTTTGTTTGTTTTCTTATCCACGTTAATTAGCACGAGTTCATTGCTGGAAAAGGACGAAGACAGAAAAAAAAAAGCAATTTGGCTACAGTTGTGGCAGAGTTCATTCAGAAGTGACATTGACAGACACTCTGTGGACAGCAGGGGACGGGAAGAGGAGGATTGAAGGGAAGGGTGAGATGAGGGGGGCAAAGGGGAAACTGTCAGTGAGGTGGCTCCCCCATGCAAATCTAAGTCCTCCATGTTGTTGACCTGCACACATCGATACAATGCAGAAAAACTGGGTCAAGACTAGCAACATGATGATTCACCCTACGCTTTCGTAAGTCTTTTTTCACTGGTGTTATGAATTTGTGCAATGCACTGTAGCTGACCGCTGACAAAAATGCCTTTCAACAGAACTGAAATCAAAATCTTCCTACAGACTGGTTTTGGAACTTTTTCTCTCACTTTGGTGATGACGTTTAAACACGGGGAAAACATGGTCAAGCTATGCTGTACGTGCTTGAAGCAGCAGCGAAAAACAAAAAAAAGAAATAAAAAAAGGGGAAAAAGCAAAGCACCAGAGGGCACAGATAGCGACTGTTGCACAAGCGGTGCGAATTGCTCTAAAACTGTGATAAAAAACTACCTCATACATACCAATTGCATGTATTCGTTGGTAGTCAACTTTGATAAGGAAGAGTCCTCAAAATGGGAAAGGACAAAAATCGGGGTTACAATGAGGACAAACATTATAATGCAGTACAGTATTGTTATTTTGTTTCTTCAGAAAGACAGATAGATTATCTAAGAAAGGTAACGTTGTGGTTAAAATGGAAATAAATGTTGTAAAAAAAAAAGTCTCACAGTATGATATGTGTACACATGTTGGACTCTAGTGTAGGCCAACAAGAGGGAGTACCGCCTGTAACCCAGCCCACCCCCCCGCTGTAAGACACAAGCATCCCCAGATCGTCCAGGTGCATCGAGAGAGAGAGAGAGAGAGAGAGAGAGAGAGANGAGAGAGAGAGAGAGAGAGAGAGAGAGAGGGAGAGAGAGAGAAGGAGAGAGATAGGTGGTGTAGGTGCAAACCTGATTGGCGGAGGCAGTTGCGAAGGGAACGCTTGTGGCAGATGTGGTGGCTGCAGACACAGTGGCTGGAGTACCACCGTGCATCATGGGAACTTTTTTGGAGGGAAAATCATGTAAGCAAAATTACACAGAGGAGCAGTGGAGCCACATACACACCAGGCAAATGAGGGGAGGAGGAGGAGGAGGAGGAGGAGGGAGAAGAGAGGGAGTCAGAGAGGGATTCGATTTAACTGGTTCCCTTTCTTCCCTCTGCCGACGCTGATTACAGGTCTTGTGATTTGAGAGCTCGGTGTGACACAAAGTGCAACGGAGACTTACTTCCTAATTTGACTAGTCACAAAAAAGAACAGAATCGAGCTTTCCTGTGGCAAACACCAGATCCAGAGTTTTTAAAAAACAATGACACGAATAAAACCGCTGTCACATGCGTCTTAAAGGGACAGTACGCCACTGAATCAAAAACACATATTTATCCTCTTAACTGTAGTGATATTCATCCATCTAGATTGTTTTGGTGTGAGATGCCAAGTTTTGGTAATATATAACCGTAAAACTGTATAACCGTGCAGAGGGAAGCGTGAATCTACTTATGGAAGGTACGTTTATGTGTGTGAAAAAAAAGGAACATTATGCATTAATGTTGTGAAATGTTTAAGCCACAAAACTAGTTGGTTGGGTTTCAGAAAAGATCAGAGTTTTGGTTAAAATAAGTTCATTAATATCATGATTACATAAGTAGTATGTATGTAAGTAACTTGAGGTAAAAGACAACCCCCAGGACATTCATACGTCAGACTGGGGTCCTTTTTGCCTTTTTGTTGCCAGCTTTTCCGTTACTTGCTGTTAGTTTTTAAGATTGCTGGACTGTTGTTCTGAGCTCATCACTAAAGCTTGCTTTTTCGTTGTTGAACATGTCTACCTCCGAGTGTCAAGACGTTTTGGTCCCTTTATGTGTAAACCTTGTCACCTTATATCTTCAAACCCTGTCGACCCACATCAAAACATTTTAAATGGATAAATCGCACTACAGGTAAAAAGAAAAAATGTATTTTTTATTTTGGGCTGAGGTGTCCATTTAAGTTTAAGAGTCATTCAGGCAGAGGAGATAAGGGGGATGGTTATAATTGAACTCCCTCAGTTTTTAGATAAATGTTTTTAAAAGGGTTTCAATAGGTGTCAAGTTAGACCAGCCAGAAGCCAAGTTTAGAATGAGCATGAGAACGAGAGCGTTCAAGCAATATACAGAGGGGGTTCACAGAGAAATTAACAAAATAAAAGTCTTTTAAATTGATATCATTAACAAAAACAGCTGTCACACAGGTCATAAGCAACATTTAAATGGTACAATATTTGTCTTTCATTATGTGGACTCTTGATTATGCTTCAAATCACAAAAAGTATCTTCACGCAACCTAAACAGTGACTCCCAGGCCCTCAAAATCATCTGACTTAAACAAATCACAAAGTGGCCATAAATGCAATACAGTCAAATTTCACTAAGTCGGTTCAATTTTGATGACGTGCGAGTCACAGACATGAGGTTACAGACAACTGGAGAAGGAAAGCTGGAACCTACCAACGCTGGCTGCAGGTGTCATGCACAATATTGAGCCTGCCCATCATGCAGTGCAACAGGAAGTGGATTGGATAGGGAGGAGAAATCAAAACAGCCCATCACAAGGTTCGTTAGAGTAGTAGGGGAGAGATAAGGTGGGAAAAAAAGGTTAATATCTCTTGGACACAGTCATCAGTGATTGGAAAAAGGCGAAGTGGTGAACTTGTCGTAAAGCAAATCTGTTAATCAAATGAAGAGTGTGAATCTAAACTTTTGTCTGAGGTGCGATGCACATGAATGTCTAATACAACAAGAGCGATAGTGCGGTTATGATTGTAACTATCAAGTATTAAACATTGTAGACACACTCGAGACAGAAGTGAGGAGAACAGCAGATAGAGTACAGAAGCCAGACTCTGCAGCCTGCTGTTTGATGCCAAACCGAGGCGTGAGGTACCTTTAACCAACCCATCCAGCCCCGATCATCCCAGCCCAAGCCAAAGCCCCAGCAATGGTATGTCATGAAAATACGACTGATCACACCAAGGAAACTTTAATCTAGAAAACAAGGTCTGTTCCTTCTCTGACAAACATCCATGCCGGTAGCTATTTTCAATTACATCTAGGCGATTAGTAGCAATCTAACCCATTCTGAACACCTAGTGGCCATGCAATGCCATACAAAGCACAAATTTGTAGAAGCATTTTTAGCTTTTCAACTGCACTGAGACACAAAAGTTTGAACCTCACTGGCCCAGAATGAATTTTAATGAGACTTTATAAGTACTGTTCATAAATAGTCCACAACCAAACTGCTCTGCAATCTACCACCAGCCAAGCAGGAGCCGGGTCACACTGATCCAGGCCTCCTCTGGGTGCTCAGAGCACTAGTGGTGGTTGCTTTGGGAGCCATACCTGATGGGAGGAAAGCAGCCTGCTGCTGAAACTGCATGCTGGCCAGGGCCTGTTGGTACTGGAGCATGCCGGTGTTAAACATGGCAGAGGCCCCGTTGGCCTTCTCCAGGGCTGCCCGCTTGGGCAGGGGAGCCATGACATTAGGGGCGATGCCCTGCCCAGCCAGACGTGAGGGAGATCAGTCAGATAGAAAGTAAAAAAAATAAAATAAAAAAAGAGAGATAGAAAGAGAGAGAGAGAGGTGCGTGGTGAGGAGAGAGAGAGAGAGAGAGAGAGGGTGTGTTGGAAAAAACGGGAAAGAAAACAAAAAAAGATACGTACGTTAGAGGACATCATATGAACAGCATCACAACATCCTTGTGTGTACAACAACAATATCATCATATCATCAGTAGCAAGCAAGCAGCAGTCTGACACAAGTACTACACAAGCAGGAGCATGGTGCCTACTGGAGCTACTGGCTAACAAGCATTCATTTAAGACATTGTTTTTTATCAGGAAGCTCACTTGGATTATTAACTCTGGATTACATATGGCTAACTGAAGGCAACATAAGCAAGCATTAACTATTAAAACAATAAGGCTGCTAACAAGAGGTGGAACAGGTAGGAAGCACAGAGAAAGGGAGGCTGCACTGCTAGCTCCATGATAAACTGTGTAAGCCATGTTTAAGTGATGGTTCACTCTCAGACAAATGTCAGGAGTGGTCTCAGGCCAAGCAACACGAGTCAGATGACACAACATTTTCACTATATAAAACACGCTATGTTGGGTGGGGGTTTGTCTTGGCATGAGGCCACCCCTGAGGTCTGAATATCTGTGACAAGATCTGATGATGGAGTGAACTATCATTTGAACTGTATTCACTTGTTATGGCGGGATCACTCCTGACTGTTCCTCTTAGCCCCACCCTTAATCCGTCTGACATGCACTAGTAACACAGACACACATGCACACATTTGATTGAGCTGCTTTTTACGACACTGAACACTGACTTTGGACGTAAGACTGAAAGCCATGCCACCGTTATAGAAGCTTTACTTCCCTAGACCTCACTGACTGTTGTTAAATAGGCTTATAGGTGATGAATTGATTGTGGCTCCTTTGTCACAAATTCCACATTTGAATTCGTGTTGGAGCCGAATTTTCTACACGAGTTGTTTGGTGTTGGAATGCAAGCCACAATCAGTTTATCACAGGCAATAATGACAGATCAACAGGAGGAAAAAAACAGACATTGCACTGAGACAACGACAACAAAAATAGCTAGGTATCTTTTGGTTAAAACACTGCTCTACAACAAAGCCACATGCCAAGCTAAAAGGTGAAAGGTCATAGTACCAGGTCAAAGGTTGCGTCGAGGGGTCGCTTCAGTGATTTGACAGCCGACTGAGTCTTAATTAGCAGGCAGCGAGCACATGATGGCAATGGGCCAATGGGGTTCAAGCGCATTAACATAAACCAGCAAGCAGAGGTGCATCATGGGGGCAGCAGTGCAGTTTGGGTATAGGTGAGAAAAAACAAAAACAAATAAAAAAACAAATCATTGGAATGCAATATACAAGGGGATAACAGGACTAAGGCATGCACAGTGTGGACACTAGCTCTACTCGCTACACAGTTAAATGATCATCAAAAATCAATGATAACTACCAATCTACATTAGTTATCGCCGAACAGAGATGGATGAAAATAGCGATGAGAATATATTATTCAGTCATTACTTTGAAGTAATCGCATTGGACAGAGAAATTATATGGGAGCACAATTGACTGTGCACATCGTAGTCAGTGTCACATTACGGTGATTCACCCCCACAGCCCTCGCTGTATGTCAATAAGAGCATTTAGAAAAAAACACAAGACAAGTGTGGCTGAGCTATCATATTCGTAGGAGCTGTTTCTGTGAGACGGGACTGAAAGCACAATGGTTTTGCTTTTTGCTTTTCTAAATAATAATGTCAAGAGGAAGAGAAGTAATAGATAGGAAGCACAGGAACAATCGTGTCACAAATAAGACCAGGCCATCAGAGAGAGAGAGAGAGAGAGAGAGACAGAGGGAGACAGAGAGGGAGGGAGGAACTGAATGTTTTTTGTTCTTGGTTGAGATGAAAAAGGAACAAGACAATCACTTGGTCGTATTTGATATTAGGATTAAAAACAGCTGAGTGCACGGAATAATGCACCATTGTCAGATCCTTCTTCATGTCATCCGTTTCACAGCAGATTTCACCCAATCAAACTTGCAGACCTTTAAAAATGTGACCTTGCAAAAGCAGAACTGAAAAAAGAAAAAGCTACAAAACACCAACCAGGACGGTGGGACACTTTCAAACAACATTACTGTATTTCCTACTGCACAATAGCTTCCCCATAATTGCTCCTTTCAGCCTGCCGTGTAGGTGTGAATGAGTGTGACCGCCGCTCGTTACGGATTGCTCACCATGGCCGCGGCGGCTGTGGCCTGGTTCACCTGGTGCTGGGCAGCCTTGATTTTGGCCTGCAGGTGGGCCGGCGGGTGGAAGTACTTGCACTTTTCCCGGGAGCAGCGGCCCTTGATGTAGTCCATGCACACGGTGACGGTGTTGTCGTTGGTGTCGATCATGGTGCTGTCCGCGGGGTGGGCGAAGCGGCAGTCGTTCTCCCCCCGAGAACAGTTGCCTCTCTGATATTCCCGACACACCTGGAGAAAGAGAACACGAGAGGACGAAGAGTTACCTCAAATCTAACGCGGCATAAGAACAGCCGGGAAGAAGAATATAGGAAAGAGGAATTCACAGGAAGAATATATCAAGTATGACTCATCAAGCCTTCACCTTGTCTTTAAAGAGGGTGTACAGTTACGAACATCCATTAAACTTAAAAATGCATGAGATCTGCAGTCTGATAAATAGATTAAAATGCTTCGTCAGATCATATTCCTCTTGCTGTGTAAAACATTTTCTCAGCCTTCCCTCTCATACTTCCTGTTTTACTAGAAATGTTAGACACGGAGTTCCTGAATACACACTGAACTGAGGAAGGTCCGGGTTATGCAGAAGCTTTTAACACTTTAACACAATAAGCCTTTAATCTTATGGTGAAGATTCTCTTTATAAAGTGCTGCATTGTGAGTCGCATGCATATTTTCAAAAGTCTATATGTGAGACACCAGAGGGCAGCACCTTCTTTTACATCTGAGGTATCATGAACACACTTATCTGCTATCTGCTCTGTTTTTTTCTGCTCTGAGTGTATCAGCAGTGTGTGGTTGAACTCAGATAAAGACAATAAAGATAGCAGTTGTATTTTGAGTTCACCTTTTTTAAGCAAAAAAGTCCTCGACTGGCTTTAGAAGAGGAAACTCAATGTGCAACATTAACACTCCACTAAAAAGCTTTTTACAGGACGTGCCTTGCATTTTTGAGTCTATTATGGGTTCTTTGGATTCTTTTTTTGAGGATAAACATTAAAAGATGCGGTGAGTTCACGTGATTATTGGGATATTTCAGATATTTCAAGTTTAATTTCGGTGGAAGTCTCTCAGAAACAGAGAGCAAAGGAGTCGTTCCTCTTCAAACCACCAGACATGGTAGAGGAGGAGGAAGCGGTATCTCGCCTGGCAGAAGGCCTCGATAGACCAGAACGCAGAGCTCCCATTACAGAAGTTGAGACTGAGTTTTTCTTGACTAGAAAGAACTGTGTTCCTACGCTGTTGCAATACTATCAGCATTGCTTTTGAAATCATAAGTGCTCTTTCCACCTAAATAAATATTCAACAAGTTCAGGCTCATCTGCGCCGCTCGTCTAATGCCGTTTGTGAAGCGTGCTGCACGAAAAGCACAAAGTGTGCTGAAATTATACGAAGCAGATTAAGCGAGCGAGTGAGAGTGGGTTCATTGAAAAGGAAACAACTCTTATTTACAAAACAACTCTTGGAAACCACCCAACATAATAAACTCATCATATATTACAGTTAATGAAGCTTTGATGTTTTTCTAAATTTTTCTTTTTTTTAGCTTCTCCTTTGCATAATGGCACCTGCTATTAATATTACAATGCAGCTTCGGAATCAGTTTATGCGAGTCCAATAAAGGGTGCCATCATTCGTTTGCTTGTTAAACCACTTGTTAACAACGACTGTTTTGCTTACAGGCTCATTATCATCCTGGCTGACTCCACTCCCACGAAGGAAGAGGCACATCATGAGGTAGAGTTTATTAGGGAAGAGTTCTCAAAATGTTGAGAAAAAAACGGTTTCTTTTCATCGGCGTGTTACCTCAAGTCTGTCCGTTCTCAGCAGCTTCTGGGCTGCAGCAGCGGCAGCGTTGGGGACTTGGCTGACGTTGGGGCTGGAGGCCATGAGGACAGGGGTGCTGGGCATGATCTCTTGGGGCATCAGACCCGGGGACACAGGGCTCAGGTAGGGATTAAAGGCCGCGGCCGCTGCTGCTGCTGCGCTGGCGTTGGTGGCCAGGCCTGGCGACACCGAGAACATGGGCTGGACGAGAGCAAAATGAAAGCAGAGGGGTGAAATGACTGTAGACGAAACATAAAAACACGAACTGTGAGCCTTTTGTACGGGAAAAAGAGAGGGACTGACGGAAAGACTGAAAAGAGCCACACAGAGTGAAGGAGCTGTTTATGTCTGAGCTTTTACATGTATGCACTCTCACCATGGGCAGTAGCTGTGGTATGTTCATACGTGTGTGTCCTCTCACCATAGGTGGTAGCTGCGTGCCAGGAATCATGGCATTGGCGAGCTGCATCTGCTGGGCCAGCATGGCCATGTTCTTCTGCTGGATCAGGTTGTTCCTGCCATTGATCTCAAGCTGGGTCTTTAGGTGGGGAGGAGGGTGCAGATACTTGCAGTTCTCCCTGGAACAACGACCCTGAAGGAGGTACGAAGAGGTGACAAAATGGAACAGTCAGAATGATGCACATACGGTCGTGGTTATGTCGCATTCACATTGGAAATATATTGTCTTTACAACACTTTGGTCCAGACTGAAATCACTCCGGGGCTATAAGGATGGATTTTCACAACTTTTTGTGCAAACATCCACAGTTTTCAGACGCTGAATCCTACTGACGTTATAGCATGATTTTTCCTCTGGCACCACCTTGAGATTTCTCGACAACTATTGAATAGATTGCCACAAACTTTGGTACAGACGTTCCTTCAGTAGAGCGGGAAAACGGGACACTCGGTGACGAGTGGGATTCCCGATTTCTTTATACGTGTTTAAGTCAAACCTTTTGGAGTTGTCAAGGCTGTTCCTATCCTGTGAGTCAGAGGCAAGCATCAAGGCTATGAAGCTTGCGGCTCTTTCTGACAGAACCTGTCAGTATGCTAACAGTTAGCTGTCACGCAGAAGAGAGAGTGATTTTTCTAAAGAGCTCCAGGAGGCTTACACAGCACCCCATCTCTATGGTGCATGAGCACTGTTACTTCCCATTTTTCATCTGGTATCATCATCTCGCCAAAATTATATTTGTCCAATACTTTAATTTATGATCAAATACCTGCAAAACAAATTCCCATGAGCTGTACCCACTTTCTATTCAGAGCTAATTAGCTTAAATTAGAATATTAGCATGCTTAACTAAGACAGTTAACATGGTAAAAATACTAGCTAAACAGCATGTTATCAACGTCGTGTTAGCCGGCTGACGTTTAACATTTAATCTTTAGCCACGACATTAGCAAGTCATAAATTCTGCCTTTTCAAATTTTCAAACTGCCCTACAGTATTTCCATGTAGCTGGTTGTGAATCAGTGTTGTAAATGCTGGCCACTCAAATTGACATAAGGTCTGAGCTGAAACGAACACTAATTGTTAACAACTTGCTATTTTTATCAGTCTCAGCAGGGTGTCCATGTCAAAGTCTGTGTGTGTGTGTGTTTGTGTGTGTGTGTGCGCGTGCTAGCCCAAGGGGTTCATGAGGTCCCGCTTAGCTACATGCCCAACTAATGCTATAAATACCGTCCACTCATATGATCCCTATATATTGTATCAGCAGTCATCCGGAGGTCACACATCAAAGTCTTTGAGTCATTATCTAAGACCGGGATCCCTTTTTTGCTGCCTGTTCCGAGTATCCAATTATACATTCAGTCTGGAGGAGTCTAGAAGGAGTTCGACACACTCACACACGCGCACACTCTTATGCAAGCTAGAATGCACACACATTAAAGCGCGCACGTCGGGGGTCGTGTTCGCATAACAGGTGGCAGATACGCGTCACGCACGCACAAACACGTCCACAGTTTAGGAAGGACGTGTATTTACTTTCAGCCCCTTGGCACAGCTGAGCCCATGGCCGCAGCTTGTGCTTTCCCTCGCTGACAGAGCTCTGCCCGCTGGGATTCATCTCATATACCCCCGACATGACTTCAGTCCCCTTTCCCATCTCCTTCACTTTCAACGACACTGGAGCACCAGACAGGTGCGAAGGAAAAAGGGGGAGATAAGGGGCACAAATCAGGACACCTAAATGGCAAGAGGGGGCTCTCTGGGATATTTTGTGTTGTCCACTTGACTAAAGTTGCGCTCTCAAGTTCTCACTGGATAGCCTTTTAAAAATAATTTCAGATTTTGACAGCACAAGACAGGTGAATATAGAATGAATGGAGCAGGATTACAGCCAGGCTCATCACATGGATAACAAGTTTGTCAGTGGTCAGCATCTTTATAAAATCTTGAGAGAAGGGCAAACTGAGGCAAAAAATTAAATCAGAGTATATCTTATGTCTTCCTTTAAATCCTAGTGCCAAAATGCAAGTTGAGATTTCAAAGATTTTTCAATGAAAATGTCCATAACCACAAAAGCAAACGCACACACATAGATGTGCAGCCATAAAACTGACACTCCAGGATTTGAAAACAACTCGCAGCGTGCGGTACACCTTAAAAGATTCAAATAAAGAAGCATGTAAGGAATATGTCACAGAGAAGGGAGTAAAATCTAGTTTTTAAGTAACTGTAATCCCATTTAAAAGGGAAGTTTAGGAGGCATACTATGCAGGATTTGCATAAAGAGAGAGAGCAGCAGTGATGAAGTGAGTAGCGTAAGCAAGAACAGAGAAATGAAATGCATTTTCTGACGGTAACTTTCTAAAGCACGAATAAACGTGCCCGAACCTCCGCAAAACCCTGCAGATTTTATCTGAATGCAGCCGAAGCGCACGCTCGATCATGCCCGCCTTGTGCCTCTCGGCTCTGCCCGTATGTGTGTGACGTCCTCGGACGAACAGACACGCAGACCTTCAGCTCTTAAGACATCCATCACAGGCCGAGAGCAGAGGACCAGTAACATCCTAAACACAGCAAACTGTTTAGAAAATACAGGCAAAGGGCGAACTTTGATAGTGGGTCATAAGAGACGTTTGACGGAGATTATATCCGTTCAACTCACTGCGTTTGTTTTTAGGAAAAATTCTGCATAGACTACTTCAATAGATGCATAACTTTCCAGGCTGAGCTGAAGTGTGCGCGCACACAAGCTGAGTTGGCATTCAGAAGAATTCTGACACTGACAACACTGAGAGGTGTGTGTGTGTGTGTGTGTGTGGGGAAAGTGGACGAGTGTGTGTGTGTGTGTGTGTGTGTGTGTGTGTGTGTGTGTGTATGTGTGTATGTGTGAGAGACGAGAGGAGCTGAAAGCAGGTTCTAACAGCACTCATCCAGAGAGTGACAATGGCATGCGGCCGGGGCAGGGTGAGAGTGTGTGGAGAGATAGCGTGTATTTGTGTTACGTGAGGTCGAGGGTGTCCGCGGAGGGGGTCGCAGAGGCAACGGAGGATCGTGTTGCGTTCACCCCGTGTGACCCTGTCTGTCGACCCCTTGGGTTTTCTTTTACGACTTCAGCAGTGCGTAGGCAGGTGCATGGGAAGGTGAGAGAGCCACGTTTTGAAAATGTGGCTTTGACTTCAGCTAAATATGTTCGCCGTTCTGCCGAATCGCGTGAAAAAAAATAAAATAGCCATCAACCCACATCGGCAGCCATTTTGAATAAAAGATCAGGTCCCCGGAGAGGAAACGTCAGGCTGCACAGTGGAAGAGAGAGAGAGAGAGAGAGAGAGAGAGAGAGAGAGAGAGAGAGAGAGAGAGAGAGAGAGTCACTGTGGCTGTATGGCGAGAGCGCCGCTGCGTCAGGGAAATTTTAGAACTTGCAGAAGAAGTGATTAGTGTGTGGAGAGAAATGAAGATGCAGTGAGAGAGGGGAGGAGGAGGAGGAGGAGGAGGAGGAGGAGGAGGAGGAGGAAGAAGACTTCGCCCCTCTCGCATCATGTTTGTGGCTGTTATTGTGACATCAGCGGCCTTGAGGAGCAGCTAGAGACGGTGTCCACAGCAACGGAGCAGCCAGACACTCCTGCTCTAACAACACAGCGATTTCCTGGAAGCTTCCCCACCGCTGGCAGATACAGGAACTCAAAGCAAAGCAAAGACGACAGACACAGCCGGCCCCGAAGCAACAACTATTCCAAGAGGAGAGGGCATTCAGTCACCACCCCTCTCTTGTCTGTGTTCTGGCCTTTTTTTTTTTTTGTATGTGTCTGTACTGCTAATACGTGGTGAAAGAGACGATTCTCACTGCAGATATCATCTTCAACATGTCTTATCGCTGAACGACTCCTTTGTCTCCACTGAGGGGATTCAGAACTGGAGCAGAGAATTATATTATCTCATCAAACTAAAACAATTCAGAGGTAATAATGCAAATTAAAAAAAATAAATATAAAAAAAGGATGTGCTATGGAGACCCATAGAAGGATTCAAGTTGCATTTTTAATGGCACATATGCCAGAAATTAGGAAGTGAGCAGCTTCAGAATGATTCATCCACAGTAATTTCATCATTATTATTCATTCCAAGAATGTTTTGTTTTTTTCCACTTCAGACAATCAACTTTTTTAACAGTTCCAGAGCTACAGCTTCAGGCTATTACAAGCGTATTTTTGTTGAATAAATGTGACCACTAATGTGAAAAAGGCACAAAATGTCTAAAGAACAAATGAATAACCGCTTATCTAAAATACACTTTATTCCTGGATAATTAAGTAAATAGCCGACTAATTCAGATCTCATTTTGTATTGAGTATCACACAAACATGATAAAAAATGGAATTATGGAAAAAAATAGTGAACATAATAACTTCATATATATATATATACAGTCTATTCTTTTTAGAACCAGACAAATACTTGTTACGGATGCCAATATTGATAATAGGGGGTAAAAAACAAAACATCCCCAAACATCTTTGTCTGCACTATGATCTGTAAAAACATACTTCATAAAGATAGAAATTGGGAACATATATGCTGATACCAATAGATCTCCAACATGGCTGTGAAAATATCAAACATCATCCAATAATATCGGCAGACTGAGATATCAGTAGGGCTGATCAAAAAAATTAATGATGACGCAAAATCATCAGCAAGCTCGGTTTCTTTCAACACACAATAAGACGTGATGCTGGTACACATCCAGCGAAGTGAGCCTTGTTTTCCCCGACGGGCTCCTGCAGCACAACATGAACTTCCTGTGCCTTCTCCTAGCTTCAGTCCGCACTGTGTTTTTGTATTAGAAGTGGGACTCTGTGTTTTTCCTGGTGAGATCAGTCTTGCCACTCTCCGAGGCCAAACGAGGGGGAACAATAATCCCATTGGCTACCGTACACTCTTGATTGACGATAGGTCGCAATAACACGTCCCACCCTGATCACTCCAACACACCCTGCTTTTGTGACTGTGAGGGATTTAAAACAAACAGTGAACCAATTTACAAAGAATGCTGGGTGGGGCCGCATCTCATCCTTCTGAGGAGAGACGACGGCGCATGTGGCGAGATGTGTTAATACGCACCAGGGGAGTGAAACAGTGGAGAGGTGAAGAAAATCCAGCTTTTACTTCAGGGGTTAAGAGTAAAGGTAAATCTTATAAACTGCTGCACCCTAAACTTTTTTTATTTTTATTTTTTTACTGCAACACCTCAAAACTGTTTACACGATGGTTTACGCCCCAAAACACTTCTCTGATCTGCTGCCACGTTATGAACCGCCAAACCTCTCAGGTCTCCTGGGACGGGTCTGTTTACCGTCCACGGGGCCAAAACAAAACACGGCTTTTAAGCACTGCACAGAACAACACTCGGGTCCTAGTTGAATTTCTCTTGTGCTGCTTTTGTATCTTGTCTTAACGTCTGTTATGTCTTTATGCAAATCACTTCGAATTGCCTCTTTTTTTCCGTTGTTGTGGGATGCTATGCAAATAAAACTTGCCTTGCCTGGAGCTACCAGAAATGTCAGCAAGTTGTGATCAGCCCAGCCAAAAACAATGGACCCTTCCAACTCCAGATTGTTTTATTTGAATTGTTTATGGAGGCCTGTAGAGGTCAAACTGTGTAGTGGTAGAATTAATGGCTGCAACTAACGATTATTCCCGGTTAATCTGGTGATAATATTCACAATTAATTGTTTCCCAGTGTCTCAAGTGACATCTTCAAATGACTTCATATACCAAGAGTCCAAACCCCAGACTTGTTTGCATGAGATAAAATTGTTATTATACTTCTCTATCCTGTTAAATGTCTCTTTATTTGAGGATCCGATCGGGATCAGCAGTCAAGCCAGCAGTCTGAATTTCCTCTGGGTGTGGGGCTAGGGTTGGGGTTAAATTTTGAGGAATTAACCACAGCTACTGTGTGCCTGTTTTGTATCACTGATTCGCAGCCCCGCCTTTGAACACATCCTGCGTGTCATAATGCAGTAAGAAATCCAGACCCACTTTTGCTCTCGTGTTTGATGATCGAGCTTGTGTTGTGATGTTATGATGTGAGACTCGGCTTGCGTCGGCTTCTGGTGTGACGCTACGCTGTTCTCTGCCCCGCGTTCCAGTGACTTCTGTCCAAACACACACAGAGATGAAAGCCCTTTTCTCCTCGCACACACTGTGAATGAAGCTTTGTTTTGCTGGACGGCAGCGGAGACTCAAAGGGCCCGAGCCCAGTGGTTGTTCCCTTTGTCTACTGTTTGCACTCGAACGTGGCACGAAATATAAAGCATATCAACTCGGCAAACACGCTGACTGTGTGCGGATCCTCTTACATGATGAGGCGACGAGCTTTTTTTTCCGACGGTCAGTGAGGCGGCGTGCAGAAATTTACTGGCAATGTAGCGGATCCTCGATGGAGAATATTCTGAAGTGCTGGTGTGGTCTTATCTTGCAACCAAAAAAAGCAGCAACACAATCAATAGTACCCTTTTACAGTGAAGCACAATTGATTTTCTTTTTGTTTTGAGCCACTTAACCCTGCATTAAATTAACAGTAAAGTTTTTTGAAGTGACTGAGGAAGATGTTGTAGATCTACGCCGTGGCTTGCATTTCTGTATCAGCCCATGAACACACACACACACACACACACACACACACACACACACACACACACACACACACACACACACACACACCTTTGATTGTGTTTGTATCTCCCTGCTGGGACTCGATGTACACAACGATCCACGCTGCACAGCTTAGCGGTCAGGGAGCCGATGCGACCGGCGGAGCTTGCGGAGATATGGAGGAGGGGGGGAGTGTTAATCTATGATAATAGTTGCAATATGCCCCCGGTGACGCATTACCAACCTCACCAAACAGCCACGCAGAGAAAAGGGATTATAGGCTGCAAGTCGAGCTACAACACAAGACCACACAGAGAGTGAGACAGATGAGTGATGTTTCTGTGAGGATTTAAAAACAGTTTTGGGTTAAAGTATAAGTGAAGAAAAAGTTGGAGGTATTTGTACTTTACTAATTCATTTGCATTTTCTTTTACCTTTACTTCGACTCTACAACAATTCGGGGACGAACATTATACTTTTTACTTCACTACATTTATCTGACAACTTCAGTTACGAGGAACTTTGCAGGTTTAGCTTAAAGCAACATTATGTATCTTTACTATCTTAAAATAAGCTTCAGAATCATTTTGACAGTACAGTGTCTTGTAATAGAGTGAATGGCGTCTCTGTCTGAGCCACTCCGCTCCACATGCAACTTCAGTGAGATGTTTGGATCACAGTGCTACATAAATGTTTGCTTCAAGACACAAGTTTAAAACATATAACATTGTCATGACGCGATGCAGCTTCAGCATTAAATGTTAAACACATAACTGCAACAATAACTATAATAATAGAATATATGTCATTCTAAATAAGATATTCTGCATCATGAGTCATTTACCTTTTTGTACTATAATTATATTTGAATGTTTGTTTTTTTATGATATGCAATTAAAATGTACACAAGCAGGAAATAATTCTGTAGTGCATTTCTTTTGTTTAAATGTACATCTGCCTGGTTGTAAACAGCAGCAACAGGATGGTGATGATATCGTCGGCATCTGCAAAATAAAAGCTTGTCACCTGAGAAATGCTGTTATAATCATCGCCGTTGTAAATGATGTCGCTTTTATACTTTCAGTGTAAAAAAATTAAACGGATGACTTCTACTTGTAGCACTTTTACTTGTTGCTGCTTCACTCATACATAAGATCTAGGTACTTGTTTCACCTCTGAATTTAAAGAAATTACACGCAAACCGGGGATGAAAGTCGTCTGAGTTGAGTTTCAAACATAAACACACACATATGCGTCAGGCGCCTATTTATATGGACACAAAAAAGACGTGCACACACACACACAGCCATGAGTTATTCACACTTGAGAGGGTGTTGGTTCTCAGAAATGCCTCAGGTCAGATGTCACGTACACAGGAGCCCTGGATCCAAACTTAGACCTCTCTGTCTTCCCTGACATGCCCCCTCCTCCACTCTCCCGCTATCTCTTTCTAACTCTTTTCACACAAACACGCCATCATGTGACTTTATTTACCCCGGTTTCCCTCCAAAGGCTCCGTTCGCTGCGGTGCTGCCGCTCCTTCTCCTGTAAGGCCTAACAAGGTTAGGCCCGCACTTTTCATTATCAGTAATAACAGAGCAATCACGCAGGTATTGATTCGAGCAGCAGCACTTTATGAAAGTCATCCAGCGCTCGCTGTGTGAGTACGCGAGGCGGGCCCGGGGAGCGCTCATTTAATCATCTCCGAGCTACGCTTCCAAGTGGGAGAGAGAGAATAGACGAGTCACTGCGCAGAAATCACAAGGTCCAGGCGAGGCAGCGAGGCGTCAATAACGACAATGTTGTTTGTGAAATGACTGAGGTGTGCTCTTTTCTCAGTGTCGGCGGGCCTCACAGGGGGAGGATCGACGCCTGCAGTTTATCGTAATGAGCCATTCCAAAACTTGTGAGATGAGTAAATAGGCGACATGTGATATCAGTGGTTACACTTTGCTTCTAGTGCCTTAGCTCCTTTTTAGCAGACATTTCTCATTACAGAGCATCTGCGTGTACCTTCATGATGCTCCACCATACAGATGTTTCAACGCTAGGGATTTATTTGTTAAGGTCGTGCTATAAGAAAAGGGTATAACAGCCCTGAATAGATCTTTGCATCCCTTTAATGCAGTCTACATCTTTGTTTCGACCTCTTCAGAGTGTCAGCTTTGTGTTGCATCTTAACTTCAAAAGCAGAGAAAAGAAGTTCAGAGATATGTCACTTATCCCGCTCCCTTTTATACACCTTTCTTTGATCCCCGGCTGTCTATTCTCCCTTTCTAACCCTCATTGCTTCCCTCCATTATCTGCACGGGGCTCAATTCCTCCTCAGTTCTGTGACACTTTGGATTGTAGAAACACAACAAAAAAAAAACACACAGGAAAACGTCTCCATCAAGAAACAACCACACCAGTGCAGATGATTAATTTAGTTTGCGCTAACAGATTTAATCTGGAATGTATTACTCTAATCTGATCTCACAGACTGTAATCCTATCCACAGCTCTAATCCCACTGTCAACTGGCATAATCCTGTTTCCGCGTGCGATTATCTCCTTTGGACTTGGCACTAGCGCAAGCAGGATGCTTTCAGCCTCTTTCTCTCGCTCTTATTGCAGTTCAAAATGTAATAATGCCACTCATGAATTCTTTGGGTTATTTCGGTATTGACAGTGGAGAAGAATGATTCAATTTGCTTCACAAATGCTGCACAGGCGCTGATGTCCTACAATAAATGGTCTCGAAAAGGCATTGAGCGTGATTCTATTTAAGTAATTTTCCATTCTATAAATGTACGGCGAGCTTCTTAAAGCTGGATTATTTCAACACACAAACGAACGTCTTTGACATTCAAGCCCTTGCCTAACGAGTTCGCACATTGCTGATTAAGCCTACACCCTCCAGATGAATCTCCCCGTATTTTGCAGCAGAGCAGATTGTCCGTGGCAACAGCTCTGCAGTGGCACACCTGTATCTATGTGCAGTATTCAATAAACAGCCTGGATCCTGCATAACTGAACTGAGAGTAGTTACGGAAACCAATGACAGCTAACCACAGGCTAAAACCCGCAAATCAGCACCGAGTCCAGTCAAAAAACACACACAGACTCTGAGAAAATGTGGAGCAAGAAAACATATTTTCTTTTAAGATAAACTGATTATTATTGCTGAAGAAAGCAGTGCCAGTTATGCTTATGTCTTGTTCCTTACAGTGTATAAAGCAGTTTAATATGTATCTGCTGCCAGTGTGAGTAATATACAATGTAGAGCGTGCAGTGTAAACAGAGACTCGAGCAGTCTGTGCATGTCACACACAACTAATCAGGGCTAATACTAATTGGACCTCAGGTGGCGCCACTGTTTCAGGTCAAAAAACAAGGACACATCATGGATACTGATGAGCCAAATGAGACGTCGTGTGTGAGGGTGTTGGCGATGGCGGCTAGTTTCACTTCTCAGAGTTTTCGGCTTAATGTCACAACTAAAAACCTTTTGTGATTTTGCAGCTGAAGTTCAGGGTGTTCGGTGATACTTGTTTTTTTTTCCGCTGTCCTCTCAAGATCATCGAGCAGAATCGGGGACACTGACTCAGAGAAAGGGAGAAAGTAATTAAGACCGATGTCATGGGTTTGAGAGGCCCAGACACTGCGATTCCGGCAAGGAATGCACAAACAAGATGGACCGAGGAACCGACTGAGCGAGAGAAAAAACAGACGGACAGACATCAACTATGTCTTTCCTTGCTGCCTAACATTCTCGTTGCCTCCGCAACTTTCAATGTGCAGCTTCTCTGTAACATTTTGGCATAAACACAGAGAAAGGGAGGCACGGCAAACCTGACTGATGGACTTAACAGCTGGCAAGAGGGAGGGACGGCGCGAAAAAGGTGTTGAGAGAGATGAGTCTAAGCGAGTGGCTGTGCCCTCGAGCTCCTCGCTCACCTGCCTAATGGGAGGATAATGGCAGAGCTTGATAGGCGACTACGGGCAAGTAAGAAGTTTGAAAACGCTGAGAAGAAAAAGGAGAGAAAGAGAGAGTGGATAGAGGTACAGTGATTAGAAAAAAAGCCAGATTAAAACCTTTTTTCCCCATTTATTTCCCCTTAAGTAGCTTCAGAGTTATAATCCCTTTAGATTTAGGTGAAATCAAGCCCCATTTTTGATTCTATCTGGGTCGACATTGTTTCGGCAATCAAAAGAGTTCACATTCAGTAATGTCCTCCGCCAAGGAGGTCATGTTTTCACCCAAATCTACTGAACAGATTTCCATAAAACTTGGATTGAGGATGGGTCTCGGCTCAGAATAGAACCAGGATTTCTTTTTTCTCTTTTTCTTCTTCTTTTTTTTAATTTCTCAAGGAATAAAGCACAGATCTTAATGAAAAATACCAGGCAGTTTTCTAGCATGAAATTCCTCTCACAAGCATATAAAGTTGACACCTTATCTCAATTCTAAACTGGTCTGTATGTAAAGATAAGGCAAGATAAGGGCCGATTCCCTACTACAGCTTTATATTTTACAGTGTCAGATATGGAATAAATGTTTGCTCTGATGTAGTTTTTCTTCCAAGAGTAGAACATTTTAACCAATAAACACCTGGATCCCATAAACTCCTGGACATAAATCCACAAAGCAAACCAAAAGTCAACACCGGTACCTATTAGAAATATATATATGATTGTGTGAGATTTTGTCACACTGCAGTCTCGGCTTCAATCTGTCAATATTTGTAAACTGGCGAGGCAAACAAACCCTCGGGCTATCTGAGGTTTTATGGTATGTCTGTATGTTGAAGACAGAGCGGGACCGAATGACAGAGAGAGAGAGAGAGAGAGAGAGGAGAGAGAAGTAATCATTGTATCAGTGGTGTGATAAAGGGGCCCAGTGTGATGGAGGGACAGGGACGGCTGACACTGAGAAGAAAAGACAGGCTGTTTGTCGCTGATCTTCCGTCACATAAGCTCAACAGAGGAGACGCACAGCCGCGCTGATCTGACAAGAATGCACGCACCATGGTATGAGCAGACCGATGAATGTCTGTGTGTGTGTCTGTGTCTGGAAGTGTGAGTGTGTGTTGGCCTGGATTAGAACGGTCCAAACACAAATCTCTCTGGCATGAAAGTGAGAGAGACGTATGAGTAAAACCACATCAACAGCCAGAGACGGAGACGTAAAAGACCCCTCTTACTAAAAAACGAAAAGCTCCAGTCATGTGACTCTTATCTAGTGAAACCTGCTTTGGTTTTAATCAGCGACAGAGGAGACTGAGCACGGCCGAGTCGGACGGCGCTGTGTTATTAACAGCTCTCCTCGTGTAAAAAGCTGGATCCTATGGGTGGCTGAATCCCAGCCTTGTTAATTTAAAGGAGAGAAATTTTCATTGTGGATGCGCCCACAGATATCCCATTAAAAATCCAATTAGGATGGAGATACCACGCGCCGACTGCAGAGGAGAGAGAGCCATATGGATCCAGAAAACAGTCTGAATTATGGCATCACTGCAGTACGTTGACTGGAGATTAGCACGCGACTGAAAACAAATCTGCCTGATCACAGGTGTATTGAAACCTTCATCCTGAAAACACATTTGTCTTGGTCAGATTCTGACATTACGACTCGGCGCACAGGTGTCCCATTTTCCTTTTTCTTCTCGGTGCTTTCTTTGGGGTTTGGCGAGGAGCCAGTGAAGCAAGCAATGTGAAGATCACACGCCCATCTGTGGCTTTCAAACAGTGTGTTTGGACTGTGTCTGAATGTGACACAGATGTATTTAGACAGCATCCACGGAGGAAGCTGGACATGTTTATGTCAAATAACGTTGATGGTTTAACAAGACTGATCAGGTTTATTCACAGTCATGATTAATATGTTTTGCAGCATCGAGAAAACAAAAACTACATAAAGAAGGTGCAACCACAAGGCACACTGTAACAGCATATGAATAAAAACAAGCTATACAGGCTCACTATGCAAGATTTTTGTCATATGCTGCTTGTAAACAAACCATTTAAAGGTGCAGTAAGCAATTCTGGGGATGCATAGTTGATTGCCAGTCTCATCAGACGGCCAGAGCTTCAGGTTGGTTGGTTGCCATAGTGTTGGCATCTTCCCCAAAGTTTCTTCCTCTTGAATCGTTAAGGCAATAAACATCCTGAACGCATCATCATTTCAGGAAAATAAGAAAATGGAAGCAGTGGGCAGGGTCTCCTGTACTGTACTGACGAGTGGGAAGGATTATTTTTTTTGAGTATATATGTTGTTTTGCTTTTAGAAAAAATCCTGCATAGTATATTCCTAAATTAGGATCAAAACAAAACTGTTATAAAGAATTAAAGCAGCTCCAAGGATGTTTCATTTTTTGTTGATTCTGGTGGCCCCTGTGGACAAAAGCAGTATGAACACCACCACCTCCTGTCATGAGGATCTTTATCTGGCTGGCTTGTGCGTTTCTTTTGGAAGCAAGTGAAATAAATGGATTGTTAATACTATCATTCTTTTTTAAAAAGGTACAATATGTAAGAACTGGCCAACTGTAGAATTTATATTCAACACAAATAAGAGAGAGCATATAACCAAAGTGACCGCTAACTGCTGCTAAATGTAGCTGCTGGTAGTTAGATAGCTAGCTCACACAGCAGTGGAGGTAGTGCTTCGAAATGTGGGCTTACAGACTGGGGCTAGCTGGTTAGCATGCTAACCTCAATACATATCTGTTGAATATAATACAAAGACATCAAAACTGTCATTTTTTCACATTCTGAGGATACATTTAGCTCATTTTTGAATGTTTTCAATTCAAATTCTTATGTATTAAACCATTAAAAACGGCTCATTTGCAGGATGCATAATCAGACTACAGAGGGGATTTAAAGGCATTTTTTATTAAACCGAGACATTTTCATAGCTAGTTAAAAGTTCTTTGTAGGATGTTTAATCACGCAATGGTGCTTTTTTTCTCGTCTTTTTATTAGTTCATCACTAGCCACAAACTGTTGCCTGCACGTGGTCATGTGCCTTTTAAGTTACTGTGCAGTGACACTGCACTGTTAAATACACATTAGCCTTCTGAACTCATATGCTGAAACACACACACACACACACGCAGAGCATGACGTGTGACTCCAGAGGTTGGCTGGATGATTTGTTTGAAATGAAAAAAAAGAAGAAAAGCCCACTGTCGACTAGCAACGCAGCTAATATTTACCCCACATGTCTGTCTGGCCGAGCACCTCTTGTGTGTGTGTGTGTGTGTGTGTGTGTGTGTGTGTGTGTGTTCCATCTAACCACTGAATGTAAACATGCTGTCAAAATATGGTCAGCAAAATTAGAGTAAAGACAGATAGAGACACAGACAGCAGGGCGAGCGATAGAGACAGAGAGAGATAAATAAGAGGTATTTACCCGCCCTCTGCTCTGCAGGAATGTAATCTTGGCTCACAACAGTGTTGTAACACAAAGAAACCCGCTGCAACAGCACTACTAATACAGATACAACACACGCGCAAGCACACACACAAACACAGGCGCACACACACACACGTGCATGCGCTCTTAGTCTCTTTTTCTCAGAACTCAGACATGATGACAGTGGGTGTGTCAGGCTGGCAGGTAGACAAAGTACAAGGTCTATGCTGTGTGCAAGTGTGTGTGTGTGTGTGTGTGTGTGTGCAAGTGTGTGTTCAAACTGTTCTCATGGTAGACGGTTACCACTCCTTTTTTTATGACATGGCCAGCAGTGTGGGGGGGTAAACTAGGACCTGCTGCCGCTCTCGGGTTCAGACAAGGTCGCGGCTGATGTCGCCCTCACCTCACACCACATAGGTCTATGTATGTATATGTGTGTGTGTGTGTGTGTGTGTGTGTGTGCGTGTGTTGAATGGGGGCTATCGGGGTGTAATGTGAACCATCCAGCGATGGGTGTGGCCTGAAGTAAATGAGGCAAAAGAAAAAACAGACCGAGTGGGAAATCAAGTAAAAGGAGTTACCGAGATGGGAGGAGAATGAAACCAAGCAAGGAGGAAGGGCACACGAGCGAAGGAGAAGTGGACTAGAATAGGCTTGCATCTAATGAAAGTAGGATGGTACGGCACTTAAAATAAGCTGGCAGATTACCTCTGTGTGGGTGTGGCGGAGCTGCGGCATTACAGTTCGGTTACTGTAGTGAGTAACCTACTTTGTTTCAGACTTATTCTAATATAAACTAATAACAAAGCTGCCGTTAGCTCGCTCGCTCCTGTAACCTGAGCTGACTGTTGTACTCCAATCTGATAAGACTGCTTGAGTGAAGCATTAACGAGAGAAGGTTAAAACGGGTTACTTCCTCTGCAAATCACATATGTTTGGAAACGGCGTTTTCTGTCAGATAACGTGCAGCTCACATCAGCACACGCCGCTACAGTTCTCCAACCTGTCTCGTCGAGTTACAGAGCAGATCTAAATATTTAGCCCCCGAATAAGGATCGTGTATACAGATTTAAAGGCTAACCTGCACGCTCAGTAGTTAATCATTAATAGCCAAAGTTACAATGCTGACTTTAAATCAGGGAGTTGTGGCAGCCATTATCCTTCTCCAAATATTTACCCTGCTTCCACATAGCTGAGCTGTCTTTGCTGCACTAGGCAGATACACAGGCAACGGAGAGGGCTGCGCTCTCTGAGGTCAAGGCCAAGTCTAAGGCCAGAGAACACCCACGCATGCATGTATAGTACAAGTTCACACACACACACACACACACACACACTCACACACAGTGTGACTTGGTTTCAATTCTGTGGCCTCGATGAAAACTTCTGTTCTGACTGATTGTCTTGGCCCCGGGGCGCATCATCCATGAACTGCCATGAACATCTTCCCATGAAAAATGTGTGATTAAATCTTTTTACTATTTCTGGTACTAATACATTCTGTGCTCTAATTCCCTCAGCATGGACTTCTACACGCATGGTCTAGCACAGGACACATGTTTTATGTGTACATGTGTGTGTAGAGTCTATGTCTGTATGTGCATGTGTGTGTGCACCATGTAAAAGGAGGCCAGAGAGAGAGAGAGAGAGAGAGAGAGAGAGAGAGAGTGGCTGTTGGGGAAAATGACTGGGTTTGGGTGTGACCTGCTCAGCTATGCACTGGTGATCATGTGAGACCTGTTCTAATTATACACCTCTCTAGAAGAAGGCCGATCCTCTCTCATGGGCAGAAAGTGTGTGCACATGTGTCCAAGAGTGTGTGTGTGTGTGTGTGTGTAGGGGTTGCAAGACTAGTGCTGGGGGGGTGTGGCTTCATGTAACACCACTAAACTGAGAATTTGCCCTATTTTTTTCAGCCACTCAATCTGAGTGAAAGTGAAGTAGGACGTGTGACTTTTCAGCAGGTCCGTGTAACAGGAAACCCTCAATGTGGCGAATGTGTCTGCGCCTATATGTGTGTAATAAATGCGACAAACGAATCAACAACCTTCGCTTCTGATTTGCTCCATCCTCTTTTGCTCCCTCTCTCTTTCGCTTTCTCCTGCTGTTTCCACTGTGGGTTTTTCAGAGACCTGCTCTGTTTTTCATTACCAGTGGAAAAAATGGGGCGAAGAGTTAAAAAAAGTATCACCCATCTCCATTAATACACAGGTCCTAGTGGAAAATGAGTCCAAACGACTGAAATAGGCCCCTTGGTTCCTTTTAAATGCCTACATATATCTGCCAGCTACTCCTTTCCAGGGGCCGACATTTCTCTCAGCGTGAATGACAATTTAAACATATGTTCAGGTATCGAGATCCTTCGGTCTTTAGATAAAAGCAGTGGTCGAATGAAACAAAGTACAGTTAATCAAGCTCTGTATATATTTGAGGCACTTTTACCTCCAGTTCAGATAACTCCCCCTACTTCTTAAACTCAATAGCTGTGAAATAAATTGTCAAAAAGCTGAAAACTCATGAAAAGACGGTTCTCACAGGACATTGGCGCTACAAAAAGATGATGATCTTATAGAATATGGTGCATTGCTGTAAAAAAAATCTATTCAGCAGTATATAAAGGACTTACATTTGTTTTGCAGTTACATTGCTGCTGTTGGGATTTCAGTTTCTCACAGCTTGGGTTGTATTTTTGGAGTTCGGTCACCCCTCCTGCTGGTTTTTACACTGTACTGTAAATGTGTATTAACACCGAATTCGGCATTAATACTCATCCAGTTCACTTCTGAGATCTTGAAACACGGGGACATCGCTTCAACAAAGCTGTAGACCTTTTTTATGAGGAAATAAATGAGCACAGCAGACATGCTAGCCATGCTATGGTAAGTATGACACATCAAACTTGAACCAGGAAGTGGATCCGTAAACTCTGCTGGATCATCACAACACAGTTTGGGTAATAATTTTCCTTGTTTGTTTTCTCTTGCTAATCAGTTTAGTTTAACCTGTGGATTTGTTTAAAACCTGATTTACTGTGTGACTGCTTGTGTTTCTTGCCATGTCGGACATATTTTTAGCAAAAGTTGCCGTGTGCCAAGATATTTCAATTAAACTGGAAGACATCAGGAGATTAATGGGAAAGATGCTGCCAATCTCTATCTGTAGGAATGATTGCCAAAACTATGAAATTATGACTCAAGATGTAATAAACAACGATGATTTAATTTAGCTCAGAGTTTCTGACAATCTCACACACACACAGGGATCAGCGAATTGTGAGGAAACTTGGGAAGAGTTCAGCTCGGGCTTCACAATGTTCCTCTGTCCACATCTGGCTATAAACACTGTTCTGAGAGTCGACTCACACACGCTGTCCTCATCCTAACCCTTCCCTGATCACACACTGCCAATGACCACGAGTCACCGATGTCTGCAGGGGCAGAACACAAACAGGGGTAGAAGAAAAAAAAACACACACAGCCAAGCAAATGCGGGTGTGTGTCAATGCTGGAAACTTTGGGCTGAGGTCCGCCCATCTCTAGAGATCATGTTGCTCCGATAAAAGACAGATTGTGAAAGACAGAGAGAATGAGAGAGAGAAAAAAAGGTGTTTGCTTTTCTACTTTCCTGTTGCTGCCTAAAAATGGAAAATTACTGCATAGGGTGCCCTACATCTGCCCCCAACTTTACGCTAAACCACACACACGCTGAAACAGACACACACACACAAACCCCCTCTAACTGCCCCTAGGCCTCAGCACAGGAAGTGGTTTGACTGGGTGAGATCTACATGATGACGCGATCGCCTTGTTGCTCTCTAGCTGTTGAAACGTGTTGCGCTCAGGGCATCCATATGAGTCTGTACATGCGACAGCCTATTCATGTGTTTTTCCCATCCAGTAGCTGGCACACAACGCCGTTTATCACCTCCAGAGGGACAGTGTTGACAGAGTCAACAACGTTTGTGCACAGCGAAATCGGTCGTAAATGTGACTCCACACTCCTAAATGACTCCAGTTTGAAATCAGGTCAGTAATCACGAGTCAAAACACTGCCTGTTCTAGAAGAATTCCACAGTGCAGTGTCACAAACAGCCGGACTTCTGCTTCCTGAATCTAAAAAGCTGAAACTCCCTGGCCCTCCTCCTCCTCTCTGTGCTTTTGTTCACATGATGCAGTCACCTGACCAGAAATAGGTGGGACCAAAAACAGAGCACATGTCTTGGCCAGATGGTGCGTTTTGAGCATGATGTAGTTCGTAACTACATTTATTCCCTCAGACTAAATGTGCTGCTCAGCCTCTTATCTGTGAGATCTGTTCGCCGCCTCTCCTTTCTTACCTTGAGTGAGTCGAAGCATGCGATGACCCGTCCGTTGTCCACCTGACAGCTCTTGGCCGGATGTGCAAACTTGCACTCCTGGTCGGAGCGTGAGCACGTGCCCCTCTGGAACTCCCTGCACACCTCCAGTGTCAGCCACTTCGTGTCGCGGATGTGTGCCATGTTCAACGCCATGGCAACAGTTTGGCAAAAAGTATTCCGAGCTGCAATCGGTTCAGGCGCAAGTAAAGTACCTCTAGTGTTTTAATCCACAACTTTAAGGTCTTATTATTTATGTTTATTCGCTGTTAAAGTCTGTGATATGTGTGCATAAAGTTGAAATGAAACATTCAAAATAAAGTTCCTATTGATTGAGAGGGCTCCTCTTCCCCAAGTGAAATGTTGCAGGACGATGTTTGGCTGTGAATGTTATTGGATAATTTTCCACAGATTTTATATCCAGGAAACGGCTCAGCCTAACAGTTAAGTTACCGCACTTGGCTCAACTTTGCTCTCTCACTGCTGCTTGCCAAGCGGGTCTCATCTACCACATTCACAAGCCAAGAAGGCAAAAGATGAACAGGCCGAACCGAGAGCCCTCTGGTTAGGTGCGGTGAAGCAGGCAACAAAGGTGATAGTCTGTGTGTAGCCCACTACAGGAAGGTTAAGGACACTGGAGACCAAGTGGAGGCTTAGAGGGTTGAAGGCGAACGTTGAAGGCAAGGTGGGTGAGATGCTGCGTGGGCCTGGTGGTGTGTAGGGCTGCTGTGGTAAGGCTGGTCAGCTAGTTGAGAGCAGTTGGCAGCGTCTGTTGAGGAGAGCTGAGGCCGCGAGGAGTGGATGGTGTTGATGGACGAGCAGGTCGGTGCGTGGGCCACGAGGAGGGTGTGGTCGCTGTCCTTATACTCGAGTTACTGTGGCAGCAAGCGAGCGAGGCGGGGGGCGGGGGGAGGGTGGAGCTTCAGCTGTAGAAGCAGGTCAAAGCTGCAGCAGACATCAGGGAAGGCACTTCCTCTGGGGAGAGAGAGACAGAAGAGAGGGAAAGACCAAAAGAGAGATTAGCGATGATACACATCCAGAGAAAACTTTCAGGTTTTTTTTTTTTTCTCTTTTATTTTTCCTTCGTAGGCAGCGATCCGCTTAGATATGCAGCTGTGGGAATGAAGAATATGTAAAAATTTCAGAAATGCAGGGGTGTCAGCTAAAACAAATAAAACTTTCACCCGCCCTGCGCTCTAAACACACATGGTGCACACACGGTCATCACGCCACACATACACAAACACACACACACACATACACAAATGCACAAAGCAGCCATTCACAACTTTCCACCTCTTCTGGTTGACGCAGGAAAATCTGATCGAACCGTGTATCACTTACAGTCGAGTACAGCAGAGCCGGCCATTGCAAATGAGTTTAGAGGTGAAAGAGAGGAAGAGAGTGAAAGCGGAGGGGAAGTCGAGGCAGGGCATGAGGGAGAAGAGGTTAGTCATTTCCCTTCTTGCGAAGCGGTGCGAGAGTGCGGACCAATGAGAGCAAGCAGAGTTGCAGCAACATTCTGGGCTGAGCGCCAGGTGAGAGCAGGGGGGAGGAGCAACGAGGAGGCTGACCTGCCTGCTGCTAGAGCGAGGGAGAGAGAGACAGAGAAAGAGAGAGAGAGAGAGAGAGGCAGACTGAACTCTGCTCACTATTTCTATGACTACCTGATTTTGATGATTTTCTTTCAAACAAAGATGGCGGTTCCCAGATAATATTCTCTTCTGAACTGACACATTTCTAAATAAAAAAAAGTACCATTCTCGTCTCACACAGATGTGAACTCGCAGATAACATCACGTTTGTTATTCATCTCATAAACCAAACTCCCCCTTTCCTGACAAACAAAAGAGATCAGGGGTTGCAAAGTGTTATTTCTTATCATAGTTGTGTTTGTGTTGCAAGTTGCCTTCTATTTTGGGTGAATCCATTGTACGGTGGGGTTTGCTCGGGGAATTTGAATAACTGTGGCTCCCGGGGGCCCGCTCTGCTCTTATCGCACGGGCAGGGTAACTCGCCACACCCTGTGCAGAGAAATCGCTTTCCCCAGAACGGCGCGTGCAGGTTCAGCAATGCCACGAACCGCTGCTAACTTTACAGCACTGCAACACTGCAACCACTGCGCCATATCAGAGCGCTGCAGCAGTGCAGCCCGGGTCATGATGACCCAGCAACATGGATATATGTTACAGAGAGAGAGAAGTGAGTGAAGGAGGAAACTGCTCACGTTCACCTTGGATGACCCCTGCGATAGCAGAAGTAGCATTACTGCTACAAAACGACCTTTGGAGCGCTAGCATAATCAGAACACACACACACACACACACACACACACACACACACACACACACACACACACACACACACACACCCACACACACACACACACACACACGAACGCAGCAGATTATCTTCCATATCATGCACTTTAGAGAGGAGACTTTGATAAATGAATTTTCCAATAAAATACAAACAGAAAAGATATATTTCCTGACTGCTCAAATGACAAACACTAACATTGTATTAAACGCTGCTATTTCTTCATGAGTAATCTTTCTTTATTTTTCATTATTGTAATGCCAAAAAACATTCTGACCGAGAACGACTTGATTGAATGTTTTGCAATGAATCTGATCCAACATACGCAGTGCCATTCTTTTGTTTACATTACTGAGGGCATGTTTTTATTCCCAAGCGTTTGAAAATGTCACGTCAGCCAAGTCTAATCTTACTGCGTAACCCTGTATGCCCCAGGCCTTCATATCACATAACGTTGATGTTACATGTATTTATTGCTCCCTCTCAGCCTGGTGTTGCTGATGGCAACACACTTTTTACTCTCAAAATATACTTTGTAATAAGTTACATTCAGGTGAGTAAGGATTGTCTCTGAAGTCATCACACTGAACTCAAGTCGCAGCTGGACGTAAACTAACGAACAGAAGGATCTATTTTAATTATTATTATTATTTTTTTTTTTTTACTGAAGGCGCCAGGGGCCGTCTTCAGTCAAATGAGAGAATGTGATGACTTGAAGCATGAAAAGCTGACGCCCCCTGCGTTCTGTCTGGCTGCCTTATCTGTTTCTATGGTTTCTATTACAGTACATATCTGAGAAAGAGAGACAGGCGATGTAGTCTGCTGTAAGACAGTGCCAGAGTGATAATGAGCGCTCATTATGATCCATCATGTCTGGACATGGCTGTCCTTCCCCTATTGATTTTCTTCATGTCCATGGTCTTTCTTGTCAGTATGCCACTCCTTCTATCTAATTCCACTTTAACTGTCAGTGCTCTTTCTCTCCAAGGCATCCATTTCATGACTGTTTAATATGATCTACTTCTGTGCCCTGACCACAGAATTTATACGGCTTTAACCAGTGGGTCCTCCTCCATTCTGGGGCTCCTATTCCCTCCCCAGCATTATTCTTTTCCTCTGCCGTTGTGCCCTCAATGTGACTGTCTGGCTTGCATTCTCTTCCAGCATCCTCAGCAGCACTCCCCCAGACTCCAAGGTCTTGCGAGCTGGTGCAAGGTCAATCGCACTGGTGGAAGGAAAGATGGCGAAAGAGCGCGAGCGAGAGAAGCCGCGTGCTTCCTATCACTATGTTGGACACGTGGCGGAAATGTTACATGGCTGTAAGAAGAGGAAGCTTGTCTTCGATATCACCATCAGCTCATGGTCATGTGACACCAGCATTTGCCTAAACAGAACAGCTTCTGACATGAAAAGCATGTCTGTTCATATTTTACTTTCTCTTGGTTATGAGTCACAAAACAAATCTGTTCTCAACGCTGTTGAAACAAACCTTCACCTCTGACGAAAAGCGCAAATTATGCTCAAAACCTGCCAACGTTTTGCCCGATGGACTGTGACGGACGGAGCTCGGACGCGTCATGAGGTTTTCTTGGACACACAGAGAGGCTTTGTTATTAATGCATGTCTCAACTGACTTAACTTAGAGCAATTAAAGCATGTTGCTAACCAGGGCTGGTCTCGAAGTTGTCACTGTGACTAACTGCTAGAAACAACAAAAAGAGGGTGTGAATAGCACATTATTAGTCCAGTTTGGCATCGCCCAACAACAAAAGTCAGGAGTTACTGGATGCTTAAGATAACTGGTGAACATCTGCTCTGAAAACCTAAAGAAACAAACTGAGACTGTAAGCCCCGTGCTCCTGTTTGTCCAGCTTTGACTGCGGGGAAAGAGGTTTCATCTCTTTAGGTTTGCTGCTGCTCACTAAAAGGAGTGGTTTCAGCATATTGACAGAGGTGGAGTCAGGGTGACAGTGTGCTGAGGCAGGTCATCACAGCGGAGGACGCTGGAGGAAATGCAACACCCCAGGCCTCGCTCCTGCTGCTGCTCCATGTGCTCAGAATATAGCATGTCAATATTGCCCTCGCTGACCTTTACGTGAACACGCACACACTAATGCATTTATGGACACGTGAGCGTGCTCTCCTCACCGTCTCTTGATCTGTTTCACACTGACACACACTCACATACGGTCAGGCTGCTGCTCTATACCACATGCATCTCTGAGTAAACTGCATTTCTTTTGATGATGGGACCTTTCATGTTGGTTGAGAGATTGCCCATAGGAAGGTCTGCATAAAATGAGTTGAGGGGCAACAGCACATTTCATTAAAAAGAAATGAAATGTATTCATATTTTTTGCGTTTGTTATGAATAGTGATATACAGATATAATATATAATATAATAAAGATGAAAACAGCTCACATGCTCAACGGGATACTGCAAAAATAGCCATTTCTTGCTGATCTGAGCAAGAATCTTGCTCACCATAGTTGGTATCGCTACTGACCGCCCTCAACGTCATCAGCATGAAGTCATCAGCCCCTCACAACTATTAGCTTAAGTGGCTTATATGTCATCAGATTAAATAACGTGGTTCTGAAAGTGAGTCTTAGGCTAGGAACGCATAACAAACAATGCCTATTGATTCCTCAGAGAGCGAACCTCTGGAGACAATTAGATCTCTTGTTTAGCATACATGGACGAAGCTATGCAACCACACAAACACACACTGACAAGACACACAAATGCGAACCTTACAAAGCACAAAAAAAAAACACGCTATGTGTCCTGGCACAGAGTGCTCTTAAGCTGTGGTGAATATCTGACTGTCTGCAACACTGCATCTTTGTGTGTGCATGTGTGTATGTGTAAGGATGTGGTGAAGCCAACGGACAGTGAGGAGGATAATGGCCAGCCTTATGGTTTAATGAGTGGCTCATTGGCTCACATTTATGTTGTCTGTGTGCTGAGACATTGTCAGGCTGATTTCCGCATGTATAGACAGTGACAAAATAAAGGGCAGTGTGAATAAGTCACAACATGACAGCTATATTAGACGACGGTGAACCTCCAGCCGATGTTTAGAGTGAAGTCTTTACCATGCTGCACTGACGATGCTGTTTATCTCCCATTTTATTTGCACACATATGTGCACTGCTTTATTCTTTTAATCCCTAGAACAAAAAGGAAGACGTACACATACTTAAACATAAGTATCAGACCTATCATGTTAACATATAGCCATCTTGTGTAATTAAAATTAAGTAAAAGTTCAATAAAGTTGACATGGTAAAGTGTGTTCTATAGATTTACATACAGATTTCTATGTGTACAGTGTCTAATCATGTATTCCCACAAGGTGCACGCGGTGCATGTTCAGCTTCTCTATCAGCTTATTACATGCAAACATTCTTCGCCAGTGACCAATTTTATCTTCTGCATTACTTATCGGTGTCATTTTCATTTCGTTAATCATTTCCATGGACGATGGGCCCTGCTAATGCACCAACATCCACTGGCTTGTGTTGAGGCCTGCTTCTAACATACCGAGGCGGACAGAGCCAGTGCTGTCACAATGAAATAAAGAAAAGCTGGGTAGTGAGGCAGCTTGAAAGAAACTGCGAGTGAGAGAATGAGACTACTGGGGCAGGAGTATGTTATTAAATGTTATAGCCGTCTGTCTCGGCACCAGAGATGGGGAGGCTTAAGATGTCAAGGCTGTAAGCAGGAGCTGATGCAACTGGGGTGAAGAAAAACAAGGATAGTGTTGTGTTGATGATGATGATACGTGTACCTATGGACAGAACCATAAAGACATAACTAGATACTTATTGCTAGCTCCACCAACAGCAGCTTAGACGAGGTAGATGGAGTGTTTTTATAGTAAACAATTATCACTGGCTACCTGAAAAGAACAGAAAAACATAAATATTTGAGACTCGGCAGCGCCTTGAACATTGAAATCAATTTGTTTAGCTTAGCGTGGATGATGGCTTAAGTGGAGGGTGTCTTACTCAACCGAAGCTGAGTCAAACTGTTACTCAGAGGGGTTGAAATGTGGTCATAACACAGTAGGAACATACAGAGAAGCCCTCTAGTAATAAAGGCTTAACCTGTCAGCAGAGATTCAGCCATGCACATAATCCTGTCTGTAGGGCAGATCCTAGATCATTACCAACACACATAAATGAGGAGCAATTTGCACCTGACTTCTCACACACACACACACACAAACACACACACACACATATATATAGTCTACCTGCATCGGAGCCACCATGGGGGATTTTACAGAGTCTCCACAATGCAATCTGCTCCACATCTGGCAGTGCTGCGCATGCTTGCATGTGTGTATATACTTGTGTGTGCTACTGTCTGAGCCACCCTGAATCCCTCTAAGTCACAACAACAACATTCCTCATCATCGCCCCAACCACGGACACACCACCATGAGGAAACCCAGAGAGGCGAGGCGAGGAGGGGTGGGCAGAGGTGGTGGCGAGGAGAGGGACAAAGAGGGGAGAGGAGGGAAAGAAGGCTAGAGTTTAAAGCCCTGAAGATCCTCTGGCTTTCGCATACCATATGTATTTTATCAGAGTCATGTCCTGCTGTTGTTTGGACAGTTTCTGGACTCTCAGAAAGAATTAACAAACTTTGAATTTCCTGTATTTGAAAAGGACAAATAGCCAGATATAAACGCGCGTAGGAAAATGTTTTCAGTCCGTTTGCCTTAGCATGATCCGCACGGACAAACTTAACTCCTGAAAGAAAGAAAAACCATTACAGGCTAACCTCACGTTACCTCCCCAAAGCCTTCATTCAGTGAGAAACTACTTACTTTCACTCCAGTTAAAACATCGACAAGTTAAATCCCTCCATTTACCAGGTCTCCTTCTCCCTGTCTTGCTCTCGTTCTTGCCCCTCTTTCCTTCTCTCTTCAACTTTCTTCCTCTCTTGCAGTTACTCCCCCTCTGTCAGACGCATGAAAACACTCACTTAGTCAGACACACATACACACACTCCCACAGACAGAGTCACCCTCTCACACACACTCTCTCCTCCCGCGACCCGGAATGCTTGGCAAGATCCAACTGTACTGAAATACTGTGCTCACCATATAAGGTAGCAGCAGCTTCACATGTCACACGTAATTTACATGCGGCGGGGCGGGAGTTTGCCCTACACAGCGCACTCACACGTAGAAACACACACATACGCACATGCAAAGCCATGCTTCCCCCTTTAGGCTGACGCAGCAAGGAGGTAAGAGAGAATCACATTTTACCATTCTCCTTGTTAACCAAGCCCTGCAGGATAACTCCCAACATGTCCAATGTTGAGTCAGACGGACGGAATGAAAGCTGAGTGGGCGATCTATTGATCCTCTCCACTGCTTCCTGGAACAACCACGGCCCTCCAAACACACACGCACACACGCACACATACGCGCACACACACACGCGCACACACCAGCAAATTTTCTTGCTAACTAGCGCTACCCTCAGGAAGTAGCTATTGTGTGACTGTCTGCTTTGAGCCAAGAATGTGTCTTACTGTGTGTGTCAGTGTGTGTACGTGCAAGTATGTGTGTGTGTCCATATCTATAAAACAAGACGTAACAAATAGATGTCAACCCTGTGCCCCACATACTGAACACACACACACACACTCTGACACACAGCAGACACTAAGGCAAACAATCCCAGTATCTCCACCTATGCTCCCATGCACGGGCTCTTACTTTGGAAAGTACAGACTGCAGCACACACAGGAGGAAAGATCTAGATAAAGCAATGAGACGAGGAGGAGGGCTACGAAAACCAAAGCTCTTACCTCTCACATTGCTCTCCAGTTTGTGTGTGTGTGCGCGCGCTTCCGCCTGTCGATTGACTCTTGTGTTTATGCGTGTGTTCAGACAGGCCGCGACAGCAGACCCCCAGGCACCGGCTGGACCATTCTCAGGCAGGCAGGCAGAGCGCAGCAAGGCAGAGCGACTGGCAGGAGAGAGGCAAGCGAGTGAGCGAGTGAATCAGCAGCGAATGAGTGGAGGAGCTGTGCGGAGCCGAGCACCAGAGTGAGAGAGGGAGAGAGAGAGAGGGAGAGAGAGAGGGAGAGAGA
>CAEMYA010000024.1:18375028-18397895 GCA_903131615.1 Diplodus sargus | reverse complement strand
TGTGTGTGTGTGTGTGTGTGTGTGTGTGTGTGTGTGTGTGTGTGTGTGTGTGTGTGTGTGTGTGTGTGTGTGTGTGCGAGTGTGTGTGTGTCTGCACCATTCTAGCTTGAAGCTTATCTTGGAGATAAAATGAAAACGAATGGAAACACCCTTTTGCAAAGAGGGCTTTCACTCCAGCTTTTTCTGTCAAAATATAGCCAGCAGATACGCAGCTGCAGGCGTTAAATGAACTCTCCTTGTGCCACAAACTTTTTGTAAACACTTCACAGTACAGGCGAACAGACAAAGTTCTATGAAGAGGAAAACACTGCAAATGTTAGAGAGAAGCTTTCCATCTTTGTAAAGTATCAGAAAAACTTTTGTTTGTTGAAAAGAGAGAATCATCACCAATCACACAATTATAAAGTCTCATTAAACGAATCAACAACCACTTAATAATACCAAACTCCTTTTAAAGTTATCAACAGACATTAAACCTACGACCTATTTTACAACCAGCGAGCTTACCTGCGTGTCTGTCTATCGCTGACGTGCCACTGGGGCAGACCAAGTCACTTCAACGCAGGTCACGCTGCCGCGGTGCATTGTGGGATGAACCAACATCTTCACATCTCTCTTCCTCTACTTCTCTCACTCTCATCTCTCTCGCTCTCATAATAGCACCTTCTGCTTGGCAACGGCCATACCGCAAATGTGGTCAGGTTTACAGCGAACCATCACTGCGCAACATCAAGTCTCCATGACAACCACTCCATATCTAATTTGCATCTTCTGCTTGCATTATCTACTGAAGCCAAATATGGTCACCTTGTTATTGTCCCCGCCTCTCGCTGCATCCCCCTCTTTTTTTTTTTTAAACTTCCTCTTTCCCTCCATTTTCACAACGGTGTGCACGCTCTTTGTGTCTGATGTATACGTGCACACGCTGTGAGCGAAAAGAGGAAGTGACTGTGACATTAGACCAGTTTGCAGCCTGAGAGATAAGCAGTGAAACCGCTTTTGTAAATCAGGAAGTGGGGGTGTTGTAAAGACTGCTGTTGAGGGACTTAAAAAAGAAAGGCGACTTTCATTATGTTATCTAAATCCTCCCATGGCAGGTACATCGTCAAAGGATTTCACTTACCCCCTAGGTTCTTCTTCTGCGAGGTTGGCGCGGGCATTTGGCCTCCTCCTCTTCCTCCCCCAAGGACTGTGTCTATCAAACTATCGCTGGAATGTTGAAGCAGGCCCCTGGAGCCCACACACACAGCAACACTCAGCAGCACTCAGCACCTGTCTCCGACTGCCAGCGCAGAGAAAGAGACACGGTCAATCACACTGGACAGCACAGCAAAGGGGAAACTGCAGAGGAGAGTGGGAGGGAGAGAAGCATTTTATCAGCAGAAAAAAAAACAAAAAAAACATACTGAGCAGGTTGTATGTTATGTGCATTGCGCAACACATAACAGGATGATTAAACAGAACATTTCCTTATTGAATTAACTCTAATATTTTCACATCTTTGCCTTTAACAAAAAGGACAAGACAAGCAGCAGCATAATATGAGACCACGTATTTCAAAAAGTCTGAATGTTGCAAATATACTTGAAGCTACTGATAACAATATACTGGATATACAGAGTCTTTCAGCGAAAGCAAAGATGATCTTCCAAGTTGAAACGTCTTAAACCTTATTTCCAGGATTTTGGTGACTTTTTAGGCACAAAAACAAGAATAAAAATATAGTTAAACAAGTGAATCTGCACTATTCAGTGATGCTTCACAATTCAAATTGCGGTTGAATATCTATTGAAACATAGTTGCGATGAAGTAACACCTGCATAATCTTTTGATGTTTCATTTCCTGAAAGATTAGCAGACCTCCTCCTGTCCCACCATAATGCAATTTTCTTTTTTTGTTCCGTAAAGCTGTTGTTCCCAATCTAGTGGTCTAAAAGCCCGGAAGAGCCCCAATAAGAATCTGAAGCATCACAACACAGCACAGGCATTTTTAATGTGTTTCACGTTTGATTTTAATGTTTTCTTGTGCATTAGTGGATACTTATTCCCCATCAAATCCCTTATACTTTAAAATTAAATAAAATTCATATTTATTCCACACTCAGGCCACAGTCTGTCATGTGAGGTCACAAGAACAAACCTCATTTTAAGGGTTCAGGGGCCAAATAGGTTGAGACTGCCATACAGCAACATATCAGATTTATTTATGCACAAACCAACGTTTATCATGTTGATTAAAGCAAATCTGTCAATTATTTATTGGTTATAAAATGTTAAACATCACTAAATTTCCAATGTTATTCATGTGTCTTTTCCCACTTACTTCTAATTTACCAAGAGACGCAGCCTCTCATCTTGAGGTTCCTAGACATATCATCTCTCCATCTGACACTTTAACTTACCCCGACAGTGTCTGCAGACGCTCTGAGGAAGCATCAGAGGCCCTGAGCACCAGACGGCCTCCCCTCCTCTGGGCTGCAGGGCTGCAAGGAGTCGGGGGATTGGTAGTCAATGAAACCAGGCCTAATTTAGCCTCCGCTGCTCCACAAGCTGCCAGGAATCAGAGTGAGACTCCTTCCCTTTTTAGGGCTCTCTTGACACTGCAGTCTGCAAGTGGCACTACTGCATTCCTGGCTACACTAAGGATCTGGAGAGAGAGAGAGAGAGGTGACAGTCAATTATTTTCATTTTTAATTTATCATTTTAATTCCTATGCAGGTCTTAAAGTCATAATCTTGCACGGAGGGAAGTGTATAAACATTTGAACAAAGCTTGTATTTATTGACATTACTCACACTGTGAGCTTATCAAACTGCCAGTTTGAACCCTTTTACAATCATCTTATCTTCACACCACTTTCAGGAGATATAGAAGCCGCTTGGTGCTGTAAACGTCTGAGACTCATCGCCCACTGGCACAATAGCTTCCCATAAAGTCACACCAGTAATAAGGTGTGAAAATAAGACTAATCATACGGGTCTATACTTACACTATCCACTGAGCCAGGCCCTGAAACTATGTCACATAAACCCTGCTCAGGGGCGTAACTGGATGCTACAAGCGCATTTTTTCTCCATCGTGATCTGGCTGATTTTCATGTGACACAGGGAGAGGAAGAAACACAAGGTGCTCAACTTCCACTTACATAAGAGACATATTTTTCTGTGTTAAAGTAGTCTTTACTAAAAAATGTCTTTACTATTTTTTTGGTGTCAATAAATCTTTGAATAAAGACATTTGGTCGACACATAAACGCAAAGATTATCCAGACATGCTAGAAAACACAAATTAAATAGCAAAATGAAACCAAACATGCTGGTGAGAGTTTTCTTTAAGGACTGAAAAGTAAAAAAGACACTTGGCAAAGCAGCAGTACTCATGAGGATGATAGACACGTCACTATTTATTAACCGTGGCAGCCAGTGTATTTAAAATAAATGGATTAGATGAGGATTACTCATTGAGCCGCCCCATCCCTGTGTCTTCTACTTGTGATATGACTGCACATGTATTATTGAAGTCAGTGATCACATAAGCCATGGTATGGAACACACAATAGGATTAAGTGTGGTGGAGAGATGAAGTCTCATCTTCACCTCCCACATCCTATGGGGAGCACACAAATACATCGCTGTCGCTTTACTGGAAGTGTGTGGAATAACGATTCAAACTGACATAATCCCATTAGTCGATTCAAGGTCCCTGTCTGACCAGACTGTATAATGAGGAGATAAAGGCTACTAGGGCAATTACCATTAGTAACTGTTTTTATAAAGAGAATTATTCATGCCTTTTGTGTCATGGACAACTATTAATTCAATTAATCTCTCCTTGCGCTGTTTTAAGAACCATCTGAAAGCTTTAATAAATCTTTGGCTGTTAGTCAATCTCTTCACAAACTATTAAGATGGCTGTGGAGAGTTGTTTATCCTGCCTATCTGACTCCAGCCTTCTCACCTCCATATATAGTGCAGTTCTCTGAAAATCTTCGCGGCTCCTTGGAAAATCCTTCTACCACCCAACATCATTTATGTGAACGATGAGCTCAGCGACTGTCATCGCCCAAGCATGCAATTAGATAAGGAACTTCATAACTAGAGGCAATTAAATGACAAGTGACATCAATAAAACATGAAATTACAGACTTCTCGTGGTATTTAAGTTGCACCTTCAGATTACAGTCAGTGATTCAGTGAGTCATTCAGTGTTACACAAGTGAATAAATGATAAACAACAAATCGGGAAGCCAAGTGGGTTGACTTAAAAAGTGGGTTTTTTAGCTCGGTATCAGTCATCAAAATTCTCTGCTACATATTCAAATGCAAACCTGGGTTCCATTATGTCTTATTAGCTTCATGTGTTTGTTTTTACACCATGGAAGAGAGCAGGACTATGAGTAGAGATGGAACAGCAAAAGAATTTATCTGGGATTGCGATAAAAACACTGAATTTTCATTATCCTGGTAATCATGAATATCCTACACACAAGTGCCTAAAATAAGCGGTCTAGTATGTCACGCGCAGTCCTAGAGTTTCTTCATGTATTTGGCAATGCCACAAGGGTGAAAGTCCAGCAACTTTGAACTCAATCCAAATGGATGGATTGCAAACTAAAGAAAGATGGGAGATGAGGTTCCCACCTGCTGAACCTTCCAGAGGAATCAACCAACATCATCCAGCTCTGTTCATCAAACAGTCTGTTTGTTTCTTTTTCATTCAAAAGTATGTTTACTCAAGAAAGAGCTATGTTTTAATGTCATTTAAGAGTTTTAAGCATACTTTTGATTTTTGACGGTGATAATATTGTGAATAGCAAATTTTTTGGGCAGGATAATCAAAAAGGTTTTACTCTGTCCCATGTTTAAGTCAATGACAAAGTTGTTTATTGACAAAAGTTGAGTTCTGATAAATGACAGCTACTATACACTACTATACACTACTATAGGCCATTTAATTCACCTGTAACTGTAGTGTGCAATACACCTTTTTGCTATAGTATGCTATATCCACACATTAAATGAAAGGTTCACAATTATTCAAGTCTGTCTTAAAGCAAAAGTCTGGCTCCCGAATTAACATTCAAAACAGTTTGCTGCTGTCATCATTTCTCCTGTTCTTACTGGCCTTTAAATATCCCTTGAAAATTCAAAAAGCCCTTGCTCAGTGTAATACTAAAAGCCATCGTTGAATCCAAACAAAATCCCAGACAGTGTTTAGTATGGTATTACAAAATCAGTAATGAATCAACTATGTCTCACTTGGCTGAAAGTAAGTGCAGAAAAAGGGTTCAACAGCCAGACATACACATGTAGGTCGAAATCAAAACATTTTCTATATAGCACAAGACCCTCCACTTAGTAACATAGCAACCAGTGAACTCAACATGGCACCTATTGTAATTCTAAAACTAGCTTAGCTCTGCGCCAGACATAATTATATCTCTCTTCAGCCAATCACATAAGCCTGAGCCATAAATAACAGGCTGCTCCCCTACAGAGCACCAGTCTGTGCCGAAAAGTCAACAAACACTTTCTCCAGTAGCGGCGCTTCTTGCTCACTACTGGATTCGTCTTGCTCAGACGAGGACAAACAGGGTGGGGGAGGAGAGAGCCGCCTATAGGTTTACAAAAAGACAGGGCGAAAAAAGAGTGAGAGATAGAGAGAGGAGAGAGGAAAAGAAAAACAAATGTAGCCTGTGATTACTGAGTCATAATGAAGGCTGTTGGATGGGACTGTGGCTATGAGCTATGTCATTAAGAGACGGTGCCGAGTGGCTGGAAAACCTGCAGGTCTCTATTTGAAACGCTGGCATGCTGGAAGACAAGGACGCATAGCAGGAAGTCCTTTCAACTGGCTTCTTCAAAGTTATTATTCCATTTTACAAATATTACACTAATAATCTCAATGGCAGAAGCTTTCTTGTAAGCGACAGTGGCTCCACTTTCAAGCCTTATTACCCCTTGTGTGTTTTTGCCAGACAGCTACCGCAGCGCTCTGTGAAACAGCTTAGTCTCCGGGGCCTTATATTTAGATTTAACGACCAATATTGAATTCTGACCCAAGATATTTCCACCAGGGTGATTTAAGGTGTCACCTCGATGGGGCAACAAGTTATGGCCGCAATTACGATCAGCTCACATGACATCACATGGCTGGAAGAGGACGTTTGTTCCCTGTGGGTGATGAGAGATGGGATTAAAAATGTGTCTGTCATTGCTAACATGACAGAAACGTAGCAAAGCACATGTTTTACCAAAGGGATTTGACAATTTATCTAACCCCTTAATGTCATATCATCCTTGTCATTGTGGTGACAAGCCACGATGACAAGACGGACACACAATGACTGAGTGGCTTGTGAAACATCGGTGTCATTTCTATCTTGCTGCAAGGCGTTTTAACACACAGTTTTTTTCAAGGTATGTGATCTTATCAGCAGAGATGCCAATGAATCAAAATATGTCATCTTGCTACATATCCCCAGAGATATGTAAACATGACTGATAGAAGTACCATGAGACATCCTTGGCATGTATCACATAATAAAAGCAGATGTGACCTAATTTCTCTTGCGCTCCTATGCTATTTGTTTTATTTAGCACCTCTCCAATGGGGAGTTGACACTTTCTAGACTTCGGCGTGACATATCCTGAGTCATAATCTTTTCCCTGTTTGTGAAATATAAAGATGACGTCAGTGAACATCTTGACTGGATTAGATCAGTATTAGCCTTTAATTGAATGTCTCACCCCGGCATTTTATATGTTGCCAAAATGTTGTTATACAGGAACTTTGCCAATTTTCAACCGGCTTTGCATCAGTACAGCATTTGTAGTATATGGCAATAAATGACACAAAAGACGCCATCTAACAGATTGTAGGACTGTTGTATCAAGTACAGATTGTACTTCCAGAATTGTGTAAGAGTATGGTCGGATCAACATAGGGAGCTGCCCTCCTCCCTCTTTTTAGATTGAGTGAGGGGCGTCTCATTAAAGTCTGATCAAATGTCTAAACTTGGCAGAGTTGACAAACTGTAAACCAAGATTCTGTTACCACACTGCCTATTTCTGGCTTAAAACGTTTTCAGGAACATATTTTTAATGTACTGTCTAGCCGCAATAGCAAAAGTTTGTGAACTAGAAGTGGCACCGTATATTTCCTGTATTGTGAAAACTGAGGCTGAAAAAACTGAGAAACAAGGCAGTGCTGATGAAATATGAACCACAATCTTGTTCATTATCTGTGTTTTCAAAAACATCTTTTAGTGGACTTAAAAGAGACTTAAAACATTTCTTTTTGCCACTGCTTTTAACTGACTACTTTCTTTTTGATGTTTGTTTTTTCTTAATGTTTTTACTGGTCTTAAAATGCAATTGAAAAATGCAAAATGAATTAAATGTCTTTTAATATAATTTGTGTGTGCCTGTAAAGCACTTTGAGTTGCCTTGTGTCTGAATTGTGCTATACAAATAAACTTGCCTTGCCTGTTTAGCTGTAAAACAATATTGTTTGTCACCGTCCAGCCGCCATATTGTTTCCTGTTTCAAAATGGACAACAAACAAGCACAGCCAAACTGACGTTTCTACCAAGGCCCCTTTTCTCTGTTTTCTATAGTCATGTAGCACCAATTTTAAAATTATTTGTGACTTTCTGCTGCACAGCCAGCCAGCCAGCCAGCCCAGTTTTAAGCTTTCCAGCGGTAGAACACTTCCTTAACTCTCTGACAACAGCTGCACTCTTCTCCACTGCATACCTGTCATTTTTCAGATTTTATTCCATGAAAAGGGCCAGAATTAGTGAACAGTACTGACCTTTAAAGCCCAAGCAAAATCAAGATCTTTGAACTGTATCATTAGGATCTTAATACCATTCTATGGTTATATATTATTCACAGGTTCTTCTGACTATATTTACAGTAAAAAAGTAATTGATTGATAACTGATAATTAACACTGTCTGTCACAGCCTAAAAATCAGAATAGATACATCTCTTCGGTCTCTTTATGCAAATCTGAAGGACAAAAGTATTCCTGTCGCGGTGAGGAGACTGCGTGATGCTACAGGCACAACAGTGTGACCCCTCTCTCAGCTCCCAGGACGTTTTCTTCAAGCCTCCCTATTGGGATTCTGGTAGCCTACATTCCCTGCTTCAAGGTCGACAGCAGTGGCAAATTAAATTACTTGTCCTGTTTTGTGGTGTTGGCGCCGGGTCAACAGCGACTTGGCTAAAATGATGAGTGCGGGATTCTGAAGGGAGCTGCGTTCGTCCTGAGCCTCTGGTGTCATGTTTGCAAAGCAAGTAGCAGCGATGAAAAGAGCTGAAATCAAAAGCAGTGTATTAAATTCTGCTTCTGTAATCACTTGCAAAAAAAAAAAATCAATTACCTCTGCTTTCGAATGCACCACTTTGTACTGTTGTCCTTTGGGTTTACCCTGCTGCTGGAGGATGTCATGTGTTTGCACATGGAGTGAAGCTTCAGTACATTAGGCCTAATTTTGTTAGACTCAAACCACAGCACACGCCACCTGCTGGGGATCCTGGGTATGATATGTGGTAAACAAAATGAAATGTTTAGTTCTTTACTAATGCGTTTGTTATTGCTGTTGAAATGGAAGCCACTGTGCATCCCAGCCCTTCAATCTAACATCACTTCACAGGGACATCTTTCACCCAGCGGAGTCCCCATTTCCACAGTCACAATACATTTGTCAGTTAGCCTGTCAGAATCTCGTGGTAGCTGTCTGTACCGCAGCATGTGGAGTTTATCTCTCAGTCACTGAGCGGGCCGTTATCAGCAGACAAACAGCTGACATACCACACTGTGAAATGGGTGGAACTTAGAGTATGTAAAGCCAAGTCAAAACACCACACAGGCAAGCAGGCGGCTTGATATTATGCTACACTTAAGCTCATGTGTGTCACAGCTGTCTTTTTGCAACGTCATGAAACAAAACAAGGACTTCACACATCACCAAATAAAAGATAACAGATGTTTTTTATCCTGCCTCTATAGGATGAACTAGTGTGTACTTGATATGAAATTTGCTCATTTACATGCATGACAACTGACAGGCTGAATTTACAAAGTGATAGGTCAACATAGATCTCTTCCTTCACACGTATGAACACACACATCAGGCTTGTGGCTCGAGCACTTCCGGTGTCAAAACCACCAATCACACTGTACCTGAAAATAAGGAAACACAAAGCATTTTCTCACCTGATATGTATGTAACTCTATAAGTTGAGTTGGGGTGTAACCAAGTGTGAATACTTTGGTTCATTTTGACCTAACCTTTTATCACTGTCTCCTGACGGACTAATGTCCCTGTGGTCTGGTTTATACTGACAAACTAACAGAGAAATGAAGATTTGCATATCTAAACACAAAACTGCAAAATGCATGCAAAACATGTTTTGCTATTTAAATGTTTTATGACATATGCAATCCTCAAATTACATTTTATAAGGTTTAAGCCATTAAGATGGCTTAATATATTTAGTATCACTGTAAAATGTGTGTAAACCTGATTTTAGACTGATATGTTCTCGTACAGTACACTCTAGTCCCTGTCTCTACAGACAGCTGTCACAGACTGCAGTAACTGTAGCCAAAACTCATTAAAACTAAGGCAGTGTGCAGTAAATAAAGTAAAAAGTGGTCTGCTTGGGTTTTTGGTTGGATTTTGTAGTAATTTGTAGCAATTTTACATATTTTTTAGACAAAGCAAGATCGAATTTAGAAACTCTGTCATGAGATTAAACAGACGTTTAAAAGTTCAGTATAAGTCATACCTCAATTTACATGAAAATTGTTACTGTGCTCTGGTTTTATAGGGTAACATTGTTCTGCATTATGCCAAGGCGAACCGTGGCTCTGCAGCATCATTCGAGGGAGGAAGAACAGAAAGATTCTCACCCTATTCTAGAGGTGGAGATATTATCAACTCACTGCTCTGCAGAGAGGCATATTAGCTTCACACTCTTAACACAGTGGAGCCCCTTGGCCTAAACTGAGAAATGAATTTGTCATGATTGCTCTAGCGCTTGTACTGTCTGTACTTCTATCTTTTTCACTAAATGTACCCTAGTGTCTGATGTGGTGTTAATGCATAAGATGTGGTACTTGACCATTGACTATTGCAACTCCCATCTTTGGATCCACTATCCAATAATGTTCACACGTTCTAGGCTGACTAGTGTATATGTCTTTGTTCATTTTGACTCTGATGAAGACATGGACGTCAGTTTGCACAATTAAAGACAGCAAATAAATGAGTGTGCTCCAGGTAGCTGTCATCCAACGGAGAAGCAGCTGATTCAGCAGCATATACTGCTTGAAGATGCACAGAGAACCTTGTTCCACTGAGTCTCACAAAGGAACTCAGAACAATGAATCTACAATTATTGCGAGATACTATCCGTCTGCAAAGAAGATATAGCACAAACCTCTGACATCCCTGCAATAATATGCTTTCACATTTGTCTGTATATATAGCATCATATTGACAACAGATCTGCTAAGTCTGCACCAGTATCCATGCCACACATTCCTACAGATATGACAATTGCAACCAGAAGAGGTCAGTAAAAAAAAAAAAAAGGTTTTTCTGCTTGGAGATAGGTTCCTATTTAAACATGATGCTAGGACACTAGAGAGCAGCAGAGCAGCACCGACCGCCACTCACTGACTCATATCATTATCACAAAACACCATATATGTGATGTATAAGTGTTCTAACTGTAGAGATAAAATCCATATTCATGAGTATGAGTTTAACAGTGTGTGTGCAGATTAAATATGTGCCAAGCTGTCTGCATTAGTCTTTATGATGCGGCTATCTGTGTGGAGACTGAGAGGTCTGTTTTGACTCAGCTCGTGTAGTAAACAAATATGGGGAAGACAGAAGAAGCCGAAGTGTTAGATATTACATTTACAAGAAACATATTCTAAACAAATGTGAATCTCCTCTATGTTTATCTGTATGCATTTTAAGCCAAATTGAGAAGTAGTGCGAGTTTAAAGGAGAAGTAGCTCACCCTATCACCATGACACAGGCTGTCACACCAAATGCTACGCCTCTCCCAAGTGCCTATTGTGGCTTTATGTTGACAGAGCAGATGAATATTTAACAGGAGGAGGGAAAGTGGTAGGCATCAGATCACTGAGAAGAAAATAACACTCTTCCCATCATGTGACCAGACTATCAATGCTCTGATGAAAGACTAGATTGCTCCTCTTGATTAGCTGCTTTATGTCTTCCCTTGGCCCCAAACTGTTGGGCTGTTCACGGGGTCAGATGGGGTCGTGTGGTGGGGTTGGGTGCCTAGGAGATATGGGGGTGCAGGCAGGGTGGAAAAGTGTGTGTGAGAGTGTGTGGTCAGCACCATGGACAGCGAACAGAGGATCATCCAGGTGATCAGCGCGATGCGACTGGAAATCAGAAAGCTGGAGCTGGAGAACATGGGCCTGAGGAGGAGAGCTGGAGCCTCCAGACATCTCCGAAAGAATGCAACAGTTCCCATCATGACAGCACAATGCAGAGGTAGACAAACAATACCAAAGAAGAAGACTTAATTAGCCTAGCAATGCTCTCTTCGGCCGGTAAAGTGTGTGCATGCGACAGGTAGTTTTGAGTGTATTGTGGCTTTATTGTGGAGTTAATACCTCCATTTCACTTTTTCACAGTTATTACACGGACTCACCTATTTGACGTTGTGTTTTATGTCTCCCTCTCATCCAGAGAGCGTCGTCATGACGGTGAGAAGATACTCCATCTTCCAGCTGTTGGCCGATGCTAAAAGCGAGCGGTGGACTGGAAAGACAGCAAAGATGAAAACACAAATGAATAAATAAATACATTTTTAAAAAAGCTTGGCGGCTGTCATCAAATAAAGTCTTGTTATCTACCCCTTGGTGCGTTCCTGTTCATTCTTTATGAGCTGAACCGGCTCTTTTGTCGCTAAAAGCTCGTGAATACTTCGTCGAAATATTAGCTAAAATCAAAAGGGATGCTAATGTAACGGCTGTGATATGAGTGAGAGCGGGCATCAACCTGTGGAATGCACCTGTCAGTCCAGCGACTTTACTCTCGCGAGATTTCGGCGTTGCGCAGTGTAGTACAGGCGTCCGCCATCACTGCACACAAGCTAACATTAGCCAAAAACCACTGAGAAGAGAGCCAGTGACAACAACATAACAGACATACAGACCGACCTAATTCCCAAAGGGGAGGTCACTGAGTTATTCCCTGCCGCTTTCCTGGCGTAGAAAGCAAACTAGCAGCTGCCTTTCATGTAGTCTTTAGGTCAACTTAGAAACGAAAGTCGTTCTAACTAATCATGTCCAACCTCAAAGTCGGCACCAAGAAGGACACCAAGATGAGGATACGAGCCTTTCCTGTAAGTCTTTGCCGGCTCTGTGAGCGCTGAGACGCTAACTATGAGACTCGAGTACCGGGGATGACAGGTTTTTATGCTAGCAACTGCCTGCTAGCTAGCTGGTCAAACGAGAAAAAAACATGTACATTGTGAAATGAAAATGGATACTAGCTTGATAAATAACCCCGGAGCGCGTTAGCTACGTTCAGAGTTCATGTAATGTAACATTTGCTAGCTTCTTGAATTGAATATGCTGCCGTCGGCTGACACGAGCTAAGTTAATGCTAGCATATGCAAGGAAACTTCCTCAGTGACATACTAGCAAATAGCTAGCTAAAGTAGCAGGCCTGGTAATGTTAGCTGACTTGACGCCAGCTAAGTTGCAGTCAGTCAGCAAGTATCATTTCGCTACGGTCACGGCAAGCTCTCTTGGCTGATGTACATGACAATTAACACATTATCATTTAGTGTTCGCCCGGGAGCTAACGCAACTTAATGCTAACGTGAGACTACAGTAAACAAGCCTGGGGTTGCTTGAGCGAGGTTACTCAATGTTGTTGACAACCCGGCTACCTGCTACTGGTATTACTGTCACATAATGGTTTCAATGACATCATTTGATCACTGGACTCGTGTATTTAGTTAATAGTCGCTATGAGCACAGCTGTCATTTGTGTGGGATATGCAGTTCTGTGTACGTTAGCTAGCCTCTGCAGCATCCCTCCATTTCTTGTTGGGATTGTTGGTGTGAAACACAGACAAACGCCATCTCTTCTGGATATTCAGGTTTATGAGTGGGTGTCTGCCTGCCTGAATGAGTCAGTGAGCAGATGAGTGAGTGAACACAGTTAACCCTTCCTCAAATGTTAGTCTTTGATGTAGGTGCAAGACAAGCCAGTTTGTCCACAGTCTAATCTTTGGGTTGTATTAGTCAATGGTTGATATCAATTGATCCTATTACAGCTGTTGTATTGTGTGGCTATTGGGTCATGCTCGTCTTGTGGTCTGAAAGCTCAGGTTAGCAGTCATGCTAGATCTGCCTTTCTCTACAATCGTCCATCCAACATTTCCTCTCCTGATACTGGTTCTGTCGAGCGCTCTGTTGTTCACAAATTTTAAATCTGTATACCACCTGCAAAGGACTAATAAGCATTATTATTATATAAAGTAAGATGAGGCCAAAAGTTGAGATGGCATCCCAGAGTGAGCCAATGAATGTAATAAACAAATTAACAGCATTTAATGTGGATTAGTTACACCAGGCTGACACCTGATCGGCTTAATAAAGTTGGTATTACCACAGATGTGTGCATCTGTAGTTCCCATTAGATTTCTGTGAGCCGCAGACACACATAGGTCTTCCCTTAAGGTCAGGTTCTGATGAAGCTCCCGTTCTTCATAAATTATACAGATTATCATTAAAGTGACCTCTAGTAGTAGCTTTGCAATTTGCAAGATAATTGCAATAATCAAGATGATGATTTAAATGTCTTGCTTACTTCTTGCCCCTCAAATTAAAATTGGATATAGCAGAAGATTAACTGCGGTTACAAGTATTTTATTTTCAGTTGAATACATCAGAGGTTTCAGGAGAGATTAGACACACTTCTGGGCTTCTTCTCCACCTTCTCTCCATCCTCTGAGCTCTGGAGGTACAGTTTGAAAGAAATGTAAACACCCAAGCTCTTAATCTCTTGGTTTACTGACTTTAATTACATTTTTAATCCTTTATTAAGGACACAGACAGAGAAAAAGACAGTCATCTGTTGCCCGGGTGTTTAGTTACTTGTTTGCTGGAGTTTGGCAGTCCTTGCTTGTCTTTGGAGTTGTAGATCTCTTCTTGCAGTGTGCTGAAGTCGGTGGTAGTCTTCCACAAAATTTATAATGCACATTGTTTTGTTTCCTGTTGAATATTCATTGCCAAATTATCGCTGCACTGCCAGAAATGCTGTGATGTTTCTTGGCTGATGCTTGATGGTGACAGTACACTTGTTTCTCACTACTTCTCTTATTTTATTGTCTGCAGACACCAAACCAAAAGCATGTTGTGATTGATTTGGATCACAACCTAAACTACACCATGTGTGGCCATATCCCACTTTCTTCTTGCTACTACTTTGGCTCCATTTCTGCCACATGATTGACAAATTATATCAAAGACAGATCTCCCTTTTGCTGTTGATATATGACAACACAGTTATAAAATGCTGATTTGATCATGGCTCATTGTTCAGCTAAGCTAGCAGCTCCTGTGCTGCTGCTGCTGCTACTGCTGCTGCAGCATTGAGATGCCTGATGAAATGAAATGTTTGCAAAGTTATCTGACCACAGACAGAAAAATCCAGGGTCACTAGGCAATGCCTGCATTGTATCATAAAGAGATGTGTTAACATTGCTGCTACACATACTGCAAGTGCCAGAGCTCGGCTGTAAAAGTTGTCAATCAAACATCTGCGCTCTCAAAAAGCCATGTCTTCCCTGCACTTGCTTGGTTTGCAATGAGTGAAACTAGGACTGAGCAAGATATCATTATTATATTGTTATTGTGATACAAAACTATATATCATCTTAGATTTTTCCTATCGCTTTTTGCCTGGCTGGCAAAAGTGTTGTCTTTTCCTGTAGTAAAGGCTGCATTTGAGTGACGTAACTTTCAGAACTTACCAGACTGTTCTACTTCTAAAACTTTACCCACGTAATGATGATATCCACATTACTGACGGTTGTCTGTCAAAAATGTCATTGTGTTACTATTTTGTGAAAGTACCAGGAGAGATTTCGGATATACTTTAGAAATGTAGTATACTTAAAAATATGGATTTAGGCAACAAATTTGATTAAAGTCAGAGTCGAGGTTGAAATAAGATTTGTTTTCAAAAAGATTAATCCTTGTACAAGTACAGACCTAATTCAAGTAAACACACTTTAATCTTTCTTTCCTGCCCAGATGACAATGGATGAGAAGTATGTGAACAACATCTGGGACCTTCTAAAGAATGCCATCCAGGAGATCCAGAGGAAGAACAACAGCGGTTTAAGCTTTGAGGAGCTGTACAGGAACGCCTACACCATGGTGCTCCACAAGCATGGGGAGAAGCTCTACACAGGCCTGAGGGAGGTCGTCACTGAGCATCTCATCAACAAAGTAAAGAAACATCTCCTCTGTAATGCAAATCTTTAAAAAGAGTCGTTGTCCTGTAATTTCTGTTGATGATCATCGTACTGTGTGAATTTGCTTATCAATGGTATTGAATTCTATGGTATTAGTGGTATTAAAACACTTTATATCAAGTCTTATGTCTGTCCAGACATAATATTTTGTGGAATTATAAAGAAGCCTTTATTCAACCAAAAAAATATTTTATCATCCTATTAAAAGTCATTGTAACTGACAGAAATAAATGTATAATACCATGATATATATTATTTTTCAAGATGGTTATTTCATACCGTTTGATTATATTGTTAACAAATAAACCAGCTCAGGTTCCCGACTTCTCCTCACTGCCTTTTAATATTTTCACATCCTTCCTCATGACCTGATGTTTATCAGTCACACCAGAGATAACATTTATGTGACCTTTATTTTCTCTTTCTATTTCAGGTACGGGAAGATGTCCTAAACTCCCTAAATAATAACTTTCTGCAAACACTGAATCAAGCCTGGAATGATCATCAAACTGCCATGGTTATGATCAGAGACATCCTCATGTACATGGTAGGTTCATACTATTCTGTGTAATTAAATCGCTGTAGGGTTGGTGGCTGTTTACTTGTTCCTGTTTCTCCTGTGGGTTCTGGTGCCTCTGCAAGTGGATTATGGTGCTTGTTCCCTGTCATGAATAATTTTGTGCTTTTGAAGAAATGGCCTTTTGTTTCCAGCTCTGGCCAACCTTCCCCTACATCCTATTCTGGAATTTGATTGTAAGGTGATGTTTTATTCGTGGGCCTAACAATGAGCCACTGTTGCTGTATTTATTTGTGTTGTTGGGAAACTGGCAGGACTAGTTGATTTACTTTAGCCAGGAGCGAGTCCAAACTGTTTGTGTGGTTGTGTGTGAGGGAGCCCATTAGATAGACACAAGTGTGGGCTAAACAATGGCGCAGTCGGTACAGAGACTACACAGCTCTCCTGGGGTGCTTTTGTTCTCCACTCTCTTTTTTCCTGTCCTGGCCTTACCCCGGATGGTTGGCTTTCTGTCGTTTAACTACGGCAGACTCACCACTTCTGTGCAATAAGAGCTGCCTTCTTTTGATTTCACTTGCCTGCTGACCTCTAGAGGAGAGGAATACAGATGCAGCAAGTGTGACTTTGCTTTTCTAACACTAATAAGTTGCTGCATCTCTTTAGGCCCAGGAGACATAATTTATTTCTCTAGGAGAGGTAGGGTGATTGTAAATTTTTATGTACGTGTCATTCATTTTAATGTTGTCTGGAAAAGGCTTCTATTTGCTTCTTTTTAAAAACGAGTTTTAGCTCCTGTTTTATACATACTGTATATAATAATCTAATAAATGCAAAGTTGTTTACTCTAATTTTAAAAAACGAGAGAGGAACCAGAAACCAAAAAAACTTTATAAGCTCATAAAACAGGCTGTTGGCAATTGGCAGGATGTGTAAGCGCTCTTCTACACAAAATAAAAAAATAATAACACGATACAAAGTAAATAATATACACGTCACACTATGTTCCCAAGTCATATCCTGGAAGTCTGTTGTTTTGTAAATACAACCTGCTGTAATCTGGCGCTAGCTAGTATTTGTCATTCTGTCCTAATTATGGTTGGTTGTAAAAATCGTGTTACTGAGTGGCATCATAAATATTTTATCATCTACATCCCTCTTAAATATTTATGTATTTTGGATGGGGCTTGTGTCTGGGACTGATTCAGACACCTACCACTCATATATTCTGATGCTCTTATGAACTTATAAAAGCTTTACAACCTGTCACTGTCTAGTGTATAATAAAAGGTTTGCTGGCATAACTAGTCGTTAGAAAGAAGTACTTTAGAGCAGACTGAATCACAATAAGGAAGCAGAATGAACTCTTTCACACAAACAATATATTCTCAACTTTCCTACATTTATATGAAAGTGTATCATTGATTTTGGCCTCACCCTATTTTCTCTGGCCTCCCAGGACCGGGTCTATGTTCAACAAAACAACGTTGAGAATGTGTACAACCTCGGCCTCATCATATTCAGGGACCAGGTGGTGCGCTACGGTTGCATTCGAGACCACCTACGACAGACGTTACTGGACATGATTGCTCGGGAGAGGAAAGGAGAGGTTGTTGACAGGTATGTAGGAGTACTACTTCACTCCTTCATTTAAAGGATTACTGTAACTGTGGACCTGCTCCAGGATGCCCCATAATTTGGTTGAATGCGAAAATTGGTTATCTGTCTAAGTCTTGTATTGTACAGTTTGTTTCAACTTTACCCAGAATCAGATATTAACTGTTTGTTGGTCTTGCTATGTAAAAACTAAGGTATTTTACTGATCATTGAAATGATTGTAAACATGGTAGCCTTATTTTATTTTTTGTATCATTCCTTTTTAAGGGGGGCGATCAGAAACGCCTGCCAGATGCTGATGATTCTTGGCCTGGACGGCAGGTCTGTATATGAGGAGGACTTCGAGGGCCCTTTCTTAGATATGTCTGCAGAATTCTTCCAGGTAAGTCTGTGGTAGGTTCACGGTGTCTCTAATTTTTGTCACCACTGGAGATCTTTTTCATAAGACAACATACAATATTCACTCTTTCAGATGGAGAGCCAAAAGTTCCTAGCAGAAAACAGTGCCAGTGTCTACATTAAGAAGGTAGAGGCCAGAATCAATGAAGAGATCGAGCGAGTCATGCACTGCCTGGACAAGACTACGGAGGAGCCCATTGTCAAAGTGGTGGAAAGAGAGCTCATTTCTAAACACATGAAGACCATTGTGGAGATGGAGAACTCTGGTCTCGTCCATATGCTCAAGAACGGCAAGACAGAAGGTAAAAACTCTGCTTCCCATGTTTCCCTTTTCAACTAATTATGATTATAATTTTGAAATAAAATGTTTCTCTCAAACCATTTGTTTGTTTCTCATTCCCTTTCCCACCATTCCTCCCACTCAGACCTGGCATGCATGTACAAGCTCTTCAGTCGTGTGCCAAATGGCCTGAAAACGATGTGCGAGTGCATGAGCTCTTACTTGAGGGAGCAAGGCAAAGCTCTGGTGTCAGAGGAGGGAGAGGGGAAGAACCCTGTCGATTATATCCAGGTTTGCTTTATTTCCTCAACACTTGAACACTTGGAGAGCTTTAATTGTAAATAATAGACAAATGTGTCATCGTAGATCATATCTCCTCTTTTTAATTTCCTCCTCAACAGGGCCTGCTAGACCTTAAGACAAGATTTGATCGTTTCCTCCTCGAGTCCTTCAACAACGACAGACTCTTCAAACAAACCATAGCAGGAGACTTTGAGTATTTCCTTAACCTCAACTCCCGCTCACCAGAATACCTATCGCTCTTTATTGATGACAAGCTCAAGAAGGGTGTCAAAGGGGTAAGGTGTTTCAGTGCATTAGTATATTTCTACTCTGCAGGAACCTTTGTGTCTTGTACATTGCATCATTCTTTTTCTCCCTGTCTCTCCAGTTGACAGAACAGGAAGTGGAGTCGATCCTTGACAAGGCCATGGTGTTGTTCAGGTTCATGCAGGAGAAGGATGTGTTTGAACGGTACTACAAGCAGCATCTGGGCCGCAGACTTCTCAGCAACAAGAGCGTCTCAGACGATTCAGAGAAGAACATGATCTCAAAGCTCAAGGTAAGGGAGTGAGAGAGGTTTGGAGACAGATGTGTGTACATATTCCTTTGAAGCTGTTCCTCGTCATTTCTTCTTTTCGTTTCTCTTCCACCTTGTCTAAGTCTCCATCAGCAGTTTCAGCTGTTGTGTGTTTCTTCCCCCGCAGACGGAATGTGGCTGTCAGTTTACCTCAAAACTGGAAGGGATGTTCAGAGACATGAGCATCTCCAACACTACAATGGATGAGTTCAGGCAGCACATACAAACCACGTCGGTAAGGCAGTCAGACACCCTGTCAGAGTCAGTATTTGTTCTAAACAAGGCAAATGTTGGACATGACGCTAGATCAAAGCACAACTCATGATCCATGTTTTTATGGATGAAGATATAAGCTCCTACCCTTTCAGGCTCCCCCCAGTGATCTTGTATCGGTTGTTTGTCTCTGCTGTGATTCTGTCAAAATGTTAAATTCTAAAATAATACTTTGATGCTCTCTTTAAGGCATCTCTAAGTGGTGTGGACCTCACAGTAAGAGTCCTCACTACTGGCTACTGGCCTACACAGTCAGCGACACCTAAATGCACCATCCCCCCTGCCCCCAGACACGCCTTTGAAGTCTTTAGAAGGTAACGCTCTTAAATTCACTCATGTCTTAATACACATACTTTAAGGATGCTCAATGTCGTTCTGTGTGGCTTCTAAAAGAACGTGTCCGTGGCTTTTATTGACAGGTTTTACCTCGCTAAGCACAGTGGTAGACAGCTCACACTGCAGCACCACATGGGCGGGGCAGACCTAAACGCAACTTTCTATGGAACTATTAAAAAGGTAGATGCAAAATGACATTTAAAAAAACTCTCCCTTGTTTTGCTATTCATATTTGTAATACTCACCTTCCCTTCTCCTTGACCTGCAGGAGGATGGTTCAGAAGTTGGCGTGGGAGGTGCTCAGGTGACAGGTTCCAACACCCGTAAGCACATACTGCAGGTCTCCACCTTTCAGATGACCATCCTCATGCTCTTCAATAACAGAGAAAAGTGCACTTTCGAGGTGGGGACACACTGAAGCTCCTTTATCTGGACATCTTAATCTCTTTTTATACAGATTATTGTTGCTTCACTGCATGATTTGCGTGTACCCCTGAGGCTCCTCCATTCATACAACCTGATCCTTTTTGTCCCCTTCAATAGGAGATCCAGCAGGAGACCGATATTCCTGAAAGGGAGTTAGTGCGAGCGCTGCAGTCTTTGGCCTGCGGGAAGCCGACACAGAGAGTCCTCACCAAGGAGCCAAAGTCCAAGGAGATTGAGAGCGGCCATGTGTTTACCGTCAATGATCAGTTTACTTCCAAACTGCACAGAGTCAAAATACAGACAGGTGGGCACAGTTTGTGTGCAACACAGAGAACTAAAATCTCACCTCACTTCTGGGCCATTGATGTCTGTAACACAATGTATTTTGGTCTGGTTTAATTCCTCTGATAAAACAGTACCTTGAGACATTTTGTATATTTTCTCCTCTGACCTCATCTTGTCCTCGTGTTCTGCTTTCCTAGTTGCTGCTAAACAAGGCGAATCAGACCCTGAGAGGAAAGAGACGCGGCAGAAAGTGGATGATGACAGGAAACATGAGATTGAAGCAGCCATTGTTCGAATCATGAAGTCAAGGAAGAAGATGCAGCACAATGTCCTGGTAGCAGAGGTAAGGAAACCCATGTGATTAGGGGTGTGAATCTTTGTCAGTCTCCTCATCTGTTAAGATTCAGAATCGATTTTATATTCAGATCTGATTCTTGATTGTATTTCCAGGGTTTTGGGGGGTTAAAAACAGTTTTTCTGTCTACAAATGTTCAGTCTTCTCCACTTCTTGATTCCGAAACATAAATGTATTTTGTTCTAACTCCTTGTTCTGCACAGAAACACAATTTAAAAGTCTTAAACGTTAAAATCTTTTGTGTGTCTTTGTGTTTTCAGGTGACTCAGCAGCTCCGGGCACGTTTCCTTCCCAGCCCTGTGGTAATCAAAAAGCGTATAGAAGGACTAATAGAAAGAGAATACTTGGCGAGGACGCCAGAAGATCGTAAAGTGTACACCTACGTTGCGTAGAGGATGGACCGTGGACGAGAGGAGGAAGAGACTGGACAGGGAGGATGGGATTTGTTTGTTTTCTTTGGACTGTTGTTACGCATGGACTGGAAGTTTCTTTTAAAGACAAATGCTGGGAACCTGATTCATCGTCCCTCGCAAAAAAAAAAACACAGTAAACACACGTAAATGGGGAATGAAATGTTGGCGCAGAAAAAAAAAAATCCATCAAGAGTTGTAGATGATTTTAAATCGGGCCCAGTCTTCCTATTCCCTGTGAGTTTTAACATGGATGGATCCAGCTTCAAGCTTTTCACTGTTTTACCCTTGTAGAGATCAAACTTGCAAAGAATCCCTTGGGAAAAATGTGAATGCACCACATTATTTTTTTTTGTTTCAATACTGTATAAAAAATGATAAAATTATTAAAAACAGCAAATGTGGATTGTTACAAAACAAATAAAAATAATGAGTATTGATGCTCTGTAGTTTTTCACAGAAATGCTTTGCTCATCTTCTACGTTTGACTCTGACTTCACTGTGATTCTTTTAAATGTCCGTCAGTCTGGAAACATCTTTTCTATCCAGGTGCTGAGTCCAGAAGCTTGACTGTGAATTCTGTCTCCCAGTAGACTGGAAGTTTAATATCTCGAGGCCAAATAGGGTCTTTGGTATTTGAACAGGAGCTGATGATTTCTCACCGTGTACCCATTAGACTGGACTTTTCGTTCTCCGTTATTATCACCACAGCTTCAGAGGTGTCAGCAGAAAGTGGAGCAGTATTAACTGCACAGCTAAGATGTCAGCACAGCAGACTACTGTGCAAACACTCATGCAGTTTACCATGTGTGAGCATCCAATGAAAAATCTAAACCACATCCCAGTAAAAACAGTTTTATCACCGAGACAGCAAGCACATTTTTATATGCATGCAGTAACTGCTAATCAGTATTCAATCTAAATCGATAAATTGGCTTTAAATTAACAGTTGATGACATTTTCAGTGTAGACAGTCCAGCTGACAAGTGTTGACATCACAGATAAATCAGGTGACTGAGATATGCCCTGTCCTGAAAACAGTGTTGTAAAAACTTCAAGTGAGCTGTACTTGAGTGAAAGTAAAGATGAAAATAGTAAAAAGAAATATAAGTTAAGACATGTTGGTCGAATAGTACTTGAGTAAAAGTTAAAGACATCTGTTATTAAATGTACAAACACATCAAAAGTAAATCACATGTACGTGTGACTATATACTGTTTACCATGGGTCACCTGACTGGTCTGATATTCAGCAAGTATTATATTTCCCTCTGAAATATAATCCAGTGATTGAATAAAGGAGCAGAACATGGAAAGACTTGGGTAGAGTACCTCGAAACTGAACTTGTGTACAGAACCTGAGCAAAGTCACATTCAATCACTGCTGAAAAAACTTAAAAATCAATGGGCAGAATGAGAAGGTATATCAGAAAAGACTAAACATAACAAATAAAAGAAACTTTAATTCTTGTAATTGTTGCTTTAATGGGTGAACGACATGCTGTGTAACATTTACGTCACAGTTCAGACAAACTGAGGTCTGGACGGTCCGTTGAGC
>CAEMYA010000024.1:18360391-18373349 GCA_903131615.1 Diplodus sargus | reverse complement strand
TGTGTGTGTGTGTGTGTGTGTGTGTGTGTGTGTGTGTGTGTGTGTGTGTCTTTGTGTGTGTGTGTGTGTGTGTGTGTGTGTGTGTGTGTGTGTGATCATACCACCCTGGGATCCCGGCTCTTCTGCAGAAGTGGTATGAGAGTCTGGGTGAGGATGTACACTCCTAAAGAGAAGGAGGCGCACAGTTGAATGTGTTATCTGAGCAGCGGCAGCAGCGGGGGCACAGTTTGACCAGCAGAACTACACCTCACCCATCGTGTTGGTGGCGAAGTTCTTCTCCAGCCCGTCGGCGTTCAGCTCTCTCTTTTGCACCATACACCCAGCGTTGTTTATCTGTCAGGAAAAGTCAGATGAAGTCAGATTGAACAGCTGAGGCGTGATGGAGATTACAAGAATCAGGGTTGATACCCACCAACACGTTCAGGGATGGATACTGCTTCTTGAAAGCCTCTGCAAACTCCCACACCTTGCGTGTCTCTGACAAGTCCACAATATGGACGTGTACCTCCTGGGAAAAAAAGCAGAAAACAGTTGTGGATCATTTTCTCTCACCAATCATGAGATTTGTGTCACCTCATGTTCCCCAACACTCACTGTATTCCCAGACTGATTGACGATGTCCTCCCTGGCCTCCTCTGCTTTGTCTTTGTTCCTGCACACCATGTGGACAGTCCCACCTGGAAACAAAAGGCACAAGGCTTTAATTTTTCTATCGATGTGAGCTGCGTGGCACCTCTCAGGGAATTAATACCTTTCTTGGCTATAGTCATGGCTGTGGCTCTGCCGATTCCACTGTTGGCTCCGGTGATCATGAAAGACCTTCCCACGACAGACACGCTCAGGTCCTGGGGCTCAAAGTCTTTAGATGCCGCCTCATATCCGTTCCTAAAGGCAAGCAGGAGACCAAACCACTAAATAGGGCACGGACAAAATATCAGCAGAACATCAGTATCGGCTGATGTTCGCCTTGTTGACTGCTTTCAGGCAAATGACATGACATTTCCTGACCTGTTAAATGAAGAGTTACTTCTTCTTACATGGATGGTTATATCAAAGGTGCACCATGTAGTTTGGGATAAGAAATTCAAACTCGGAAAAGCAGCATCTACAGTATTAATGAGGTAATATTACCATCTCAGAAATTGTTAGTTGATGACTGTTTTTCCATAACTGAATAAACAAGCTGTGGTTAGAAGTAAATGAGGTCCCCAGGACAGAGTTTGAAGCTTGAAAGATGGCAACTTAGTAGATTCCTGCAAATATAACCAAAGTGAAGAAACTGTGATGTTCTTTAAAAACAGTTTATTCAGTCATAAAAATCGACTCATCAATATTTTTCTCATTCAATTACATTTTTCTCCTCAAATACTTCGTCATGCACCATTAAAACTAAATTAGATCCAAGTTGTGCTCTTTTAAAGATCGTGTAATGACGGGCTGAAAGACTTTAAACAGTTCAGTTATATTCTTATAATAGGTTAGGGACCAAAATTAACAACACTACAAAGTATATCTGCAACAAACTCTTATTTTCCTCATCTTAGTACTAGTGTTTGATTCAGATTGAAACCTGATTTCTTTTTAGTTTAAAGATTTAAATTTAGCTTTATATCTATTCTGATTAATATCTACCTGAGATCTACCTCTTTTTGAGTGACCGTTCGGTTCATTTTATAAAAAGAAAAACGTGAAATCTCAAGTAAAAGTGAAACACCAAAGTGTGGTTCACATGTCGTACAACCATGTCAAGCCCTCATCAATTCAAGCGTTAATGGTAAAACACACACACACACACACACACACACACACACACATACATATATATATATATATATATATATATATATATATATATATAAAATTGTATCTCAACAGTGTTAGCTATAAGAATAGTACTTGAGTAAAAGTCTGCTGACGACAACTGTTGATTTTTCTTTACTTCTAAAACACAAGAGTGACAATCTGCAATATCTCCACATTTTAGCTCCAGTAGAGAGTCAGTGATGCAAAGTCATCCTCGAGACACATCAGCCGTCAATGGAACTATTGTCACTGTAAATAGAGGCCAGTGTGTGTGGTGATGTGTGCCATACAGTGATCAGACCTTTGATATCCCCCTGTTTACCAGCCTGTGGGCTAAAATACATGATATTAAACACATCTTACAGATCACAAATCCTACATTTAGACACATAGTGTTGTGAGGCCACATACACAGTGATTCAAACTGAGAAAGCAGCACCTGGTAGAAGTTTCTTCACACCTGTAGATTAAGCTCCAAAGGTAGGACTCAGTGGTGATGACTGACCTTGTGTATTGGTGGATCCCATTCAAAAACCAGACAGCGTTTCTGTACAGAGACATCTGGAGGGAGAAACGATCTCAAACAGGAGTGCAGCAGCAGCTTCTCTATAGTCCCTGTCCTGTCCAGCACTGTGACGGACCAGGATCACATGAAGCAGACAGACAGGGAGACAGACAGGGAGACAGACAGGGAGGCAGGGAGGGAGACAGGGAGGGAGGGGAGCACTTGCTGCTCTCTGCCGACGCTGCCTGGGATCGACACTTCAGCAGTCAAGTGTCATGAAGTTAAACTTTTATCAGCTCATTCATTGAAGCGCTTCGTCCTCGTCACGTGGTCGGTCCTCACAGGTCCGCATCACCGCAACACAAACACGGAACAGCCAATCCAGATGCTGGGGAGGTTTGGTGACGCGTCCAGCAGGCACCGCTCCCTCCCGGCGGCCAGGAGAAGGGGGGGGGCGGAGTTAACCAACTTTCTACACTCGACTGTGGTGGACGACGGACAGATATGCGTTCAGCCGGACCGCTTGACCCTTTGTGAGGGTTTAACTTGTTCTTTTTTGTTTTGTTTTTTAATCTTTGGATGCGTTCAGAGCTGTCAGGTCAAAAATGGTGAGTGTTTAGTTTTCTGCGCGTGCCCGTATGATAGCCTGCTGTTCACCTGTCGCACCTGTTGTCGCTGACAGCCAGGTAAGCTAAAGCTAGGAGCTACACCTCCGCACCACTTCCTTATACCTCGCGGCCGGTTTTCTTACTGCCAGGTCCGCCGAACAGGAGCTTTGTCTGTTTTTATAGTGAGTTTTGAGTGTTTTTCGGTGTTTATGCGACAGTCGGAAGTGAGGTGTGCGTTTTCCTTTATCCCCCTCCATCAGAACAGGTTTCGTCACATTGTGTCGAGCCCTGCCCTGCTGTCCATAACGATTTGCCTATGGGCTGATACAATGGATACACACCTGGAAAAACCAGTATAGGAAAATCCTGTAAGCCTGTAGTTTCTATTCTATTACACTGCTGTCCTTTACCTGTCCACAAAAACAGGTATGTCCTCATCTTCCTCAGTCCAGCTGAACTCTGACATTTTCCTGAAAATGGCTAGAAAATTTGAGGAAATTAGTATTTCCGCACTGTACAACAATGGCCCCATGTTGAATGTGTTGTTTCCTCCAAAAAAAATCAGCTAGTTTAAATGTCATGTATGGTGAGACATTAAAGGTGCATTATGTAAGAATTAGTTAGACTACAACACTAAAAAATGAACTAAAAATATCCACAGAATGTGATGGAAAAAAATAGTTTTGACAATATCTACTCTAGTTAGCATACTAACCAGCGAGCTCACAGTTCAAACCTATCAGCTGAACGGCTAACCAAGCTAACTAGCCAACGGCAGCTGCAGTTAGCAGGAGTTACAGCCTCTTAGTTACTCTTCTGACCTTTAATTATGACCTGCCATGGCAACATTTAGGTTTAATATTGTGCATGGACCCTCTGTAAGATGAATTAGATATAAAATATGATGCCCAAATTTGTGCAAATTGAATAAACGGCAGATTTGTACATATTGCAGTTGCAATGAAAACGTAAATCATTATCTCACCCTCGTGCTGATGGAAAGTCAGGGGAAGTTTCATTGTCCATAAAACATTTCTGGAGCTTCACAGTTGAACGGCGTTGCAGCGTTCTCCTACACAACTGAAGTAGATGGGGACTTGTTTTAAAAATAAGTATATTTTTGTTTTAAAAATATACAACGTTTTAAAAAATCCATTATTTACACTCATGACACACGGTGCTTGTGCATCCACTTCAGATGGGCCGTGTGCTAACATCTTTAGCTTAGCGTAGCTTTCCTTACGTTTTAAAACAAGTCAGTTACTTCAGTTGTTTAAAAGGATGCTGCAGAGTTTGTATTGCTGCAAAGCTCCAGAAATGTTCTATAGACTTTTGACATTATCAGCATTGTTTTCTTTCTTTCTTTTAAAAAATGTGTTTATGTAATTGTGCAGTAACAAATACAGTGACGACACTCCAAAAGAAGAATAGTGTGTATATAGGAAGAAATCAAAACAACCAAAATTACTCAAATAAAAACATACTAAAACTAAGACATAAAGACCACTAACACCCAACCATCTGCTGTCATTTGTTCCATGAGAGGTATTCTGCCAACAAATGAAGCCACTGAGGAATTGCTATTTTGCGTCTAGATTTCCTGTTGAGCAATAATGTCTTTTTTGCGATGGTAAGAGTGATTAGTAAGTGAGTGTTTATCTTTCAGTTAACTTATCCTTTAAATCTAAAGAACCACAAAGCCACCATGGCTGCATCCTAGCTACAAATGAGATACGATGTGTACGATGCTCTTCACACTTCCTTGTGATTAACTCTGACTAAATAGCTGTTCGTGGGTCACTTGAGTGGGTTTGAAAAGTGATATTTTTACTTCTGCACTGGTGGGTCTGTGAAGGGGACTTACCAGTTTTCTACATATAGCCAAAGTTGACACACAAAAAACACCGTTAATCCAGATAAGAACTTCACAAGCAGACAGCCATGTGACTAGTTTCAAATCAACAATGGGCGGAAGACTTAAAGGAAACAGCATGTCAGTGCAGTTAATGTAATTAATTTCACATTTTGATTTGCAGCCAAATCTATTTCCAATGCGAGGAAACATCCAAAACCTGAGAGTCTTGAAGATCGGAAACGGGAACTGCAAACAACCTCTTCCTCAGTCGTGTGTTGACCTTCGTTTCTGCCTGTCAATCGTTTTTTTTCTCCTCTTGGGTGATGTCGTTGAGTTACTCTTTAAGGAGCCGCGGCAACAGCTAACGACTGGTTTGACCCTTAGAGGGTAGTTAATAATGTCCTCTGCATTGAGTGTGTGTGTGTGTGTGTGTGTGTGTGTGTGTGTGTGTGTGTGTGTGTGTGTGTGTGTGTGTGTGGAAGGGTGTGAGTGTGTGTTCATACAAGTCACCCCCTCAGTCGGTGCTTGGATCACGATCGTCACACTGACCTTGTGGCGTGTCTGTGTGTTGCTAGATGCGCTTCCTGCTGCTCTTCAGTCGCCAGGGGAAGCTGCGTCTTCAGAAGTGGTTCACGCCCATGGCAGAGCGCGAGAAGAAGAAGATCATCAGGGACATGACCTCCATGGTGTTGGCACGGCAACCGCGTTCCTGCAACTTCCTGCACTGGAAAGACCTGAAGATTACTTACAAGAGGTGGGAGCTGCCCCCACATGTTTACGCAACCAGCTCGGGTTACTCTCTCTGCTTGTTAATCAGCAGGAGCCCCCGTATCTCCCAACCGCTGTTTATATGACTTATAACTCCTCTGTTTATTTCATCTGAAAGTCATCACTGTGTTTACGTTTTTTCTCAGGTATGCCAGCTTGTATTTCTGCTTGGCCATAGAGGGTGAGGAGAACGAGCTGTTAGCCCTGGAGGTTATTCATCGCTACGTGGAGCTGCTGGACAAATACTTTGGCAATGTACTTCACTGTGATTCACCCTCTTTTATCCACTGTGCAATAGGGATGCATGATATTATCGGTATCAGCCAGAAAAATGCTTTAAAATGAAACACTGGCATCTTTTAAAGGAGCAATTTGTAAGATGTGGCCGTAAAATCATAACTGTACTAACATTTTCTCCAGAGTGTGAAGAAACAGGTTTTGACATTATGTGGAAGACATCTACAGTATGTCCACTGACAGAGATATCTACTGAAGTTATTGTACTGCTACTTAGATAGCCCCTGTAGTTTCATCCGGCAGATATATATGCCAGCTGTTAACGCCTCCTGAATTCATGTCTCTCTTTTACCCAACTAAGACGGGCTTAACTGCCTCGTTAACTCACCATAAAACACACTGCATTAAAACAGAGCCATCACTCTTCTTAAGAATGGGCATAGAAATATGTTAATTCCACAGCGAGAGCTACTATCCTGTATTGATATATCTGCAAAAATCCCATATCGTGCATCCCTAAAATGCAACTGTAGCTTTGAGTGTAACTGATCGAAGATATAATTAAGAGCATATTTGCTGCTTATTTAAAATTGGAATAACTACAATGATCATGCCTCCTCTCAGGTGTGTGAGCTGGACATAATCTTTAACTTTGAGAAGGCCTATTTTATCCTGGACGAGTTTCTAATGGGAGGCGAAATACAAGAAACCTCCAAACAGATAGTGAATCGCTGCATCGAATCTTCCGACATGTTACAGGAGGTGAGAAGCGCTCGGCACACACACACACACACACTCTCATAAACAACACAACACGACGCCTGGCTTGCGTCTGTGGTGTGAACATGTGACACGTGTTGCATGGCTCGACTTAATGAAACAATCGGTGACACGTTTTGGACGTAGACTGGAGTTGATTATGTCTCTTTTTTTCAGCTGTGGGGTACTTAGACAGGTTCTGAAATTGTCTTTTTTTTAATGTTTCACTTAACAACAACAACAATAATCATGAATGCTACTCGAGCTCCAGTGTGGGAACGTGTTTAAGTTCATGGGAACTAGTCAGTGTCATAATGAGTTCAATTAACAGTGGTGCTGCTGAGTCCCCTGCTGTGTCTTTCGTCTTTTCCAGTAGTCGATAGGCTTGTGGATGTAGCCGCTGCTCCCTTTTGTTTTATAGATTTGTGTTGTGCTGCTGTTTTCCCTCACCCCTCTTTGTGTGTGTGTGTGTGTGTGTGTGTGTGTGTGTGCTTGTGTGAGTATCTCTCTCTCTCTCTGCCAGTGTTACAGCGAGTGAGAGACAGATTTCCCCCTTGGAACGTGGCGTTGTAGGTTTTAGTGTTTGGCTGACGCTTCCCCGCTCCTCCCTGTAGGGTCATGGCTCTGTGTGGTACAGTAGTTTAACTGGGTGTGTTGTTCTTGTGCTTCTGAGTAAGGGCTGACTAACACTTCTAATCTAGAGTTGGATTGTGTGCAGTGTAGCCTCCCATTCATTTTGACCATTATCGCTTCAGGATGACAACAGAGATTGGTTTGAGGTGGAGCTGTTTGGATGACCTTGAATATGGACAGAAAGGTTAGATGTTGTGCTTGTGTTAGCTACCTTCCTTGTGTTGGTGTGCTCAGCATTCATTAGGTGATGCGTAGATGTGTGCCTGTGAATATTAATTGTATTTTTTAATGTATTCTCTACGAGGCTTAAGACCTGATGTTTGCTCTTCTCTGCCTTTTTTTTCCAGACCATGGAGGAGTACATGAGCAAACCTGCATTTTAACCTGTGAGGGGGGAAAAAGGACAACAGGGGACCAAATGTGTACTGTTAATGAGTCAAAAATGGGACGTGAGCTCAACATAAAGAAGTTCTGCTCGCCTTCTCCCTGAAACGTTGCTGCCGTGTAACTTTATTTGAAAGTAAGCCTGATATTTGTACATAGTCATGTGTTGAACTGAAGGAGACGGAGGGTTGTTTTTACATGAATTGCTGTGATTTTTTAAACAAAAGAAATGAAGTAGAGATCAAGGATTGGGGGAATTACATCATGTCCATGAAGTGATTTATTTTAGATTTATAAATTTGTTGCATTTTTATTTAAATCATGGAAGTGAATGGTTTCATTCTGACAACACCTAAGATTGATTTGGGGGGGAAATTCTGCAACTCCAGTCAATATTTCAAACAAACTTCAGTCTCAAAGCAAAGAGATGACGTTCTTTACTCGAGTAGAGTACAAATATTTGTATAAAAAGGCAGAAGTATTGATTCAGCTTCTTTACTCGAGTAAAATTAAGAAATTACAGCTCTGAAATGTACTCGCAGAATGAAAGTAAGATCCCTTTTGAAGGACATTTTACCAGCCATTTCTGTGGCGAGCTAGCTGAACCTCACATCATCACGTTGCTGCCTTTGTCACTAGATGCCTTTTCTCCACATGCGAGTCTACCTGTCTGTCTGTTTTTCCCATCTTGTTACATCTTTACATAATTTCTTGCTGCACATGTGTGATCAATCCTGTGATCTTTGGAAGACGGCGTACAGTGACACAAAATAAAGATAATTAATAATTCCCCTCGAATGCGTAAATGCGAAAATTTGACCTACGTAGCATAACAAAGTATTTGTTACTTCCCACCTCTCCACAACATATTTATAATTGATGCCCTTGAGATGTTTTGTAATTTCAAAGGAGACTGATTACAACTAATTTCTTACTGTTATGAATCTGTGTAACCTTTCACTTGTGTGCCTTGTTGAAAGAAGCAGTCTGTAGCGTGGGTGTGAGTGTTACTGACTTTTATATTGTGTAACTTGTGATGTTTAAGCTTATGATTAAAAAAAATGTTTGTATTTTGATAAACAGTTTTCCTTCCAGTAATCGTTCTAACGACTTGACGACACGTTTGAAATCCACCAAACCTCATTGAACTTTTGTTTATTTTAACACCATGAATAAGATCAGCTGCTCTCTCTTGTGGTTGTAAACTGGCTGTAGGTGTACAGTGTGATTCATTTGATTTGTTTGGTGTTTTTTTAATAAGGCAACACAACTCAGCAAGAAGAAAAATAATACAGCTGATGCTTTATTCATCTGTGATTCATCACACGTTATTGAACATGTACAAAATGGTTTAAAAATGAGCATACATAGCACAACCACTGGTAGGCCAACAATACAGAGCTTCGCAGTATGAAAGGGTCGGAAGGCAGGCGACGGTCTGATATATCTAGACTTGGAAATAATTCTCCGTAATAATAATAATAATAATCATAATGACATTAAATCCACTTACCCTGAATATATCAAGAGTCACAACAAAACTCGTTCTCAGCCCAGCACGCTGCCTGTCTTTATACTGTGGTACGCTTGTGTTTTAGAGGCCCAGGCAGCATTATAGTTTATAATTCACATACATATTCACATGTGTACTTGAGTAGTCTGACATAGATGGAAAAGAAAACAAGCGTTTATACCGTTACTCAGTTGCTTATAGTTGAAAATAGAGGCCTGTTTTTTTTTTCTGCTGTTTTTTTTACAAACACCATCCATGTAAACAAACCTGTCACAACGTCACAAACACTTTTAACAACTCTGATCTCATCTTTGTTCTCGTTTCCTATCCGTGTGTGTTTAATTGGCAATTTGAGAGTGAGAAAGTGTTTTGATGCCTCTTTTAATATATATTTTTTATTCTCTCGCGCCTGTGCAACCTTTTTAAATCTCCTACGATGACTCTACAGTAATAATTCTATAATGTTCTTGCAGCAAGTAGGGACTATTTCTTTGAAAAACAAAAATGTATCTTTAGGGTGATATCTGTAGGCTAATGCCAGCTATAGTTCATATAATAGAAATTTTTGTAAACTAGATCACGTCCACCAAACTTTTATTTTTGTTTTTTTCGAGACAGTATAAATACTATATTCATAATTTCGTGCGTCTTTTTGCGCGGCGCCAGGCTACATCCCGGCCGCCGCCTTTTCACGGTGCTCCTTCTCCTCGTCCTCCTCCGCGGTCTGTGGGGCCGAGGTCTTGGCCGTGATCTCCTCCTTCCCCTGCACCTCCGTGGGCTGGACTCTCTCCTCGGTGGCCACCTCGGTTTCCCTCTTGGCCACTGGCCTCTTTTCAGTGTCCGCCTGGCCCAGGTAGTCCTTCAGGGCGCGCTCGTACAGCTCGTAGGGGAACTGCCCCTTCAGCTGCGCCTGGGTGTCCCGCTTGGTGATGGTGTTGGGGTACTCTGTGAGGATTTTGGCCGCCAGGTAGGTGGTCACCTCGTCCTCCACGTCGCCGCCCTCGTCGTCTTCGTCGTCGCCAGCGGCGGCACCGCCGTCGGACTGACGCTTCAGGGGCATTTTGTTGAGCTCGGATAAAAAGAGGTTCTCCCTGCGCCCGGAGGGAGGGGGGATTTTAATGGGACCTGAACTCACAGCGGGGTTGGACACTGATGGGACTCTGTCCGAGGACGGGGAGGTCTTCATGGGTCTCTGCACGATGGGGTACTCGTTACTGATAGTCTCCACGCCGATGATGTCCAAAAAGTCCTCTCTGTCCATGTCTTCGGGGGCGGGCTTGCTCTTCACCGGCAGTCTGCGGCTGAAGTACCTGATCTTGGGCGTCTGGCCGGTCGTGTAGCGAGCGGAGCCGTGGGGGTCGCGGTGGAGCTTCCTGAGCTCCTCCGTGAGCAGCATGTCGATAAGGTCCTGCGGGGGGACGTGGAGCTTCAGGGAGAGCTCCAGCAGCTCCTTCACCGTCCGGGGGTCCAGGATGGAGGGGCGGATCAGTCTCTTCCTCTGCTCTCCGATCTTGTCCCTCTTCTGCGTCTGGTCGCTCATCTCCAGGACCTTCAACAGGTAGTAATCGACCAGCTTGGTGTCGTCGTCGGCGTCCTCCTGGTTCTGGTTCGCCCTGCGCTGCATCTCCTCCCTCTCCGCCTCCTCCTGCTCGCCCAGCGCCCTCTCCATTTCCTCGTGGCTTCCGTTCACCATCTCCTCCGTCTCCTCCCTCTCCTCCACGGGGACCCACTCCTCTCCTCCGGCGACGTCCTCGTAGGCCTGGTTCCTCAGGCCGCCGTCCTCTTCCTCCTCGTCGTCCCCGAACACGTCTCTCTTCTGGCCGCCGAGGGTGGGCATCTTGCCGAGCTCTTCGAAGATGGAGCGCAAGTTGGCGAGGCTCTGGGGGGTGTACTGCTCGTCCAGGTCCTCCGTGGCCCGTTTGGAAGCGTCCGTGTTCTCCTCATCCTCGAACATCAGCGGGTACTTCTTGTGTGGTCTGGGGAAATTGCCGTAGTCTGACGGTGCGCTCTCGGGGACTTCGGTGTCTTTGGTGCGGTGCCTGTGCGTGCGGCGGTCGTTCCTGGACGCGGACGCGGGGACGAGCTTCGCCTCCCTCCCGGCCTGATCCTGGAGCGACTTGAGCAGGGCTTTCATCAGCTGCTCAGCGGTAATGTCCTGCCTCTGGGCGCCGGGGGCGGGCTGACGGTCCCCGGGAGCCTCGTCCTGCTGCGAGGCGAGCTGGAGCAGGACCCTGAACTTGTCCACTTCGTCGTAATCCACCGGCTCGGGTCGCCCCCCGTTCCGCTGCTTCAGGTTCTCAATGTACTCCAGGGCTTTGATCATGTCGGAGCTGGGCGGGTAGGCGGCCGGCTGTCCCTCACTCTCCCCGCCTCGGAGCCTGTAGTGGCGGGGGAGAGACGCAGCCTGCACGGCGCATCCATGGAGGAGGAAGGCGAGCAGGACCACGGCTCCCCCCGCGGGCAACTTGTGGTGGAAATGCAGCATTATAGGCTATTTATTACCTGCAAATGAAGAGAGGGTAAACACGTTAGGGAAGCAAAATAACACCAATATCGAGGACTTCTTTGATTCCGGTCTAAAGAAAAAAAAAAAAGAAAAAAACGTGCTCTGGTGCGTCGAGGAAAAAAAAGCGTGAGCGGGTCTTGTTTTGATGTGGGGGTTCGTCTGCCTTATCTGGGAATTACTCTCCGCAAATTGAATGATCGGATGCTGTGCGTGAGGGAGACGCATTCACATCAGCGGATGAGTCACTCCCCGCGTTGTTATGGGCAACCTCAACATCCCATTTCCTCTGAGCAACACAAACCTCCATCATAAACACACGCAAAAACAACCCCCTCTTTTCTCTTTAATTCACCAAATTACTATTTCTCAACGGCTCGTGGTTTATTTCCAGATAATTAAGGATTATTTTTGTCTTATTTATAACCATCATATCAGCATGTATCTGCGGAGAGCGAGTGTGGAAGAAAAAAAATCAAACAGACTGCATCGAATCTAAGACGTCTGAATATCAATCCGACCAACAAATAATTAAGAACTTGTGCACGAAAAAAATATATCTGCAAATCCTACCTTTGGCAATAAAGCTCAGACAGCAGTGAAGGTGTATGGCATCTCCTCAGGAGCGGTGCTGTTCTCTTCTGTTTTCAGCACTGGGACAGCTCCCCTCGTTATATGAGGCAACACCTGACCACCGCGTCATCACACAACACACGCAATAGAAGGTCCTAAAAAAAAGAAAAAAAATCCATATAAATGATTCAGGTTTATCATATGGCATGGCAAAAGAAGCTCGCTGTATGTTTTAAAAATAGCTGCTCTGAGCTGTCTGTTGCGCAAAGATCTGTTGTACAAGTCTGGATGGAAGAAGATGCGTGTTCGTGCAAATACTCAACCATTAAACTGCTCAGCTTATATACTTATATGTATTTATGTTTTTATAATAAATTGGTATGAGAAACATCAAAATGTTCCTTTCAAAATAAAGGCAACAAATGGAGCCAAAACGTTTTCATTTCATTTCATACTGACGGTCACTTTTGTGCGTCTTTGGGCGTAAAATGAAAAAAAAAGAAAGAAAAAGAATGCGCAGTTTAACCATCACCGCTGCTGATCCTCGTGGTGGAGGAAGAGTTAAAAACCCTCCAGCGATGACTCACAGGCTAAAACCACCGCGGAGTTGTTGTCGCAGTTCAGCAGCTCCCTCTCTCTCTCTCTCTCTCTCTGTCTCCCCCCCACCCTCCCCTGACAGTGACGGTGATGAACACCCTCCTGTCGGCTGGGGGCCAACAGGCTCCGGCGTTCACGCAGGTCGGCGATATGAAGGTGCCACAACAGGGCACCTGCCCATAAAAAGGTCAGGGATGGGTGGTGACAAAGTTTATGTTTA
>CAEMYA010000024.1:18332653-18349522 GCA_903131615.1 Diplodus sargus | reverse complement strand
TACCATTGTGCTGTATGAGAACGCAACATGTTTGGCATCTTCGAGTTTCATTCTTAGTTGAGGTTCTGCATGCGTGCGCGTGGACCGAGCCAATCAGTCGTAACAATGGAACTGCAAATGGCGTCCACCTCCTTAAATGTTTTGACTGTTCTGAGGAGCTACTTTAGACACAAAAAATGGCGTCTTTTCTATGCATCCGTGCTTCCTATCTCTAATCCAGCCGCTCCCCCTCTGCACCTTTATGTGTCTTACATGTCATGTCACCAGCCCCGGCATCATAACCGCGTCCCACTCCTCTCTGTGACCGCCACCACCTAGCCTCACATGTAATTATTCTCAGTTTTTTTTGTTTTTTTTCTCTCTCCCGCTGCCACCCACCTCTCCAGAGTTATGAGGCAGCTCCCGTTCAGCTCGGCTCATCCTTGGGTAAACTCCAATATGGCTTATTGGCTCACACCGGAGTGTGCGCACGAGGCTGAAAACACAGATGAAAAAGTTATTTTTTTTGCGCACTTCTGAGTCATAAGTAGACAGGAAGAAGCCAGCAAGGGGAGACAGAGAGAGAGAGAGAGAGAGAAAAGTTAGAATGAAGTGTCAGAGAGCAAAGAGAAGGCGAGCTAAGACATGCGCACACACGCACACACACACACACACACACACACACAAACAGGAATCACATTCAAACAATAGGGAAGATGTCCTTCACAGTTTCCTGCTGCCTGGTGCCGTTGTTGTTGTTGTCTTTGTGGTAGAGACACTCTCTGTGTGTGTGTGTGTGTGTGTGGTAGTGTGTGTGGTAGTGTGTGTGTGTGTGTGTGTGCGTCTGCGTCAGAATCAGTGGGCTAATGAAGGGAGCATTATGCCTCTGACGCACTCTCTGGTCCCATAGGGTTGGATGGAGGGAATAGACAGGAGAAGGAGGGGTTGGTGAGAATCACTCACCGCTCCTCGCTCGTCCAGATACTGTTTCATTTCAAATGCAAAGGCGGCGCAGACGGAACCGCCACGCAGGATTTTTAAATTATTTTTTTTAATCATCCGTGTTCCTGCATATTGACTTGTACGTGAGAGGTTTATTAAAGGATCAGTGCTCTTTGATTTCATTTGTAAGCTGTAATGGAGCCTCACTCGCGCACATTGTAAATCAAAGTGCAGCGTTTATCTGACATTTCAAGATTTACATACACACTCTCAACTGTACAACGTGTGTGTGCTTTAAAGCTGTGAAGCAGATTATGACACAACAAATTAGATGCAGTAACACACTGTGCAGTGGTTGCCAGGAGAGGCAGAATGATTATCAGCCTTGGCTGATTATCAAGGCCGATATTCAGTATTTTCCCATTATTGCTATCAGTGAATTTGGATAAAATATATTAAAAAAACATTTTATCAAAAGAAAAATACTTGGGTTCATTCTATCACTAGTTCTAAATGTTATCATATTTACTGCAAATGAATATCGGTCCCAAATATCAGTTTTTCCTTCTCCTTGACTTTTAACAATTGGTATCTGTATCCGCCCTGGGGAAGAAGTTATCAGTCGACCCCTAGCTGCCACCCGACATATTTTAAAATGTCACGTTACGATGTGATCTCGGCAACTGTGATGGGCTCGTTTTGCTACTGTTGGACATTCAATAGGTCGGTTCTCCTCCAGGTCACCATGGTGGCGAGGACGTCCTGTGACTCAGGCTCTACCTCGGCCTTCTCAGTCATCCTCTCATAGTCTTCACATGTATTTTAGATGATCTGCTTGTATCAGATAATGTTACTGTAATCTGTGTTCTGTTATTTTATTGGTCTGTTCTGTACACACAACATCTAGTGCATGTCTCTCTCTCCTCAGAGAGGGACCCCTCCTCTGTGGCTCTACCTGAGGTTTCTTCCATTTCTTTCCTACAAGGGTGCTTTTTTCCCTCACTCGATTCAAGAGGATGTAGTGCAGCGTACAGATTGTAAAGCCCACTGAGGCGATGTGATTTTAGAATATATAAATAATATGGACTGGAGTTGACCCTGTGTTTAGAAAGCTGGACCTGCAGGTTTATTCGGATGCACACGGCAGCAGGTTAGCAGGTGCACGCTGAAGGAGCAGCGAGCCGAGCTTCTTCCTGTGATAAACCAAGTGAATTGATTCAACGTGTTCTGATGTATTCTGATAGAAAAAAAAAAAGAACGAGTCCTTTGTTTACTAGCCCTGACGGAAGGTTGACTCCCAGAACTGCATGTTCCATTTGTATCGAGGACCCGCCGCACTGTCTTTCACAAACCGCAGCCACACTGGCCTTCGTTGCCATAGAAACTCTGGGTTTCGGGATGACTCTCATCAAAGTGCTGCTGATCGTATCAGTCACATTCTGTGACTCACCGACTGCGTGTTGAACACCTGGACACAAAGCAGCAGCAGCAGCAGTAATTACAACACAAACTTTTTTTTTTATTTCATGACAGTTTCCAAGGCCAAATCACAAATAAATAAAAAGGAAGGATACACTTGCAACAGCCTGGCTTGCAGGGCAACTTAACCACACAAAAAAACGAGGAGGAGACCCCCCAAAAACAGGTCAGTAACAAAGATTATTAAATATGTTAACATGAGACTTTACACCTGTACAATTATTGGTAGTTTGAATTAATTTTTGATCATGGAACCCCCCCTTCCCCTTCTCAACTTATTTACAATGCAAGCGAAAAAGAGCAACAGGAGTGGTGGAATTCATCTCGGCACCACCTGCTGTCATCGCCTCGCCGTCGGATGTACAAACTTGTGTGGTAGGACACGGCATGTGTGCTATCAAACAAAACGCGGGGAGGCGCTTCACATTCTTAAGACAGCTCATGTGTGTCAGAAGGCAACTGGCTGCCTCGAGCCGGGCAGAGGGAAAGCAGCAAACAGCACAGTAAGCTACTTAACGTCAGGAGAGAGACACGTTAGAAAAAAACAAGACAGGGCGGGAGGAATGATCGTCAAACTCTTACATGCTAAAAATAACCATTCTGCGTTGAGCTAGTAGACATAATTAGAGAAGTAGTTAGAGTACCTGTAGCTTTAATTAATGCTAAATGTCTTCAGTGAATGTATTCAGAGAGGGCAGATGTGGGACAGATGTCGCCCTTACAGAGAATCACTAACCAAACACTGTTTAATAAAAGAGAAGAAAGACAGACTGAAGACTCGGGAGAATGATCACCGATCTGAAAGCCTTCAGTCATAATATACAGCATGAGTTCAGACAAACGGCAGCTGACAGAATCTGAAGCTCCGTGGACCCTTCTTTTCTTATGTACACTGCACATAAAGTATCATACACATAAACCAATTTGAAGATACAGAAATATTACCCGCGCTCTGTGAGGTCAGGTGAACTTAATACGCGATATATTCTCACTGTTAAATAAGAAGTTTTTATTTCTTCAGTCGTTCGACTTGGAGTGCGATTCTATCTCAAATATATATATTCAAGTGCTTTGGTACAGTTGCACATCATGCAATGCAAAATTCTATAATGCCAAATATTAGATTTTCTTTCACCTATTAGAGAACATTACATTGTTCAGCACAGCACGTTCAAAATGGGCTACATCGAACACTTCCTGTCAGTGTCTCTCTACCATCCTGTTCTTTTTATTCCTATGCTGGATGCGGACAGTAAACAAGCCTCAACATTCATACACTACTGGAGGGGCTGCTGTGTGCGCGTTTTTCCTTCCTACGAACTGGAATTTAAAATTTGTGTATAAATATTGCACATTCATTTTGTATCTCATATTCAATAAGTAAAAAAAAAAAAAAGGTAACAGTAACTAGACCTACAGCGAAAAAGAGTAACATGTACAGTTGCGCCAAAAAGTAACCAATGAAAAGGCTAACTATATTTCTACGCTAGGCTAAGTTCCCTTGGAGACATCCATACGGTGCGTTGGTCATGACTGGAGGAATGCGTGGCAGGGCTACAGTATGTTAATGGAGCGAGGAATTAACCAATAAGACACGGGTTGGGAGGCATCCGGGGGGCTGCTGAGATATGGAATATGCTGGGGGCAAAGAGCAAGGATGGAAAATTTCCCAATGGATGCCTTTTTTTTACAATTAATGTTTGACCCTGCTGCCGACACCGAGAGCAGAAGGGACTGAGGAATGGATCGCCTCTACTAGTCAAGTCCGTAAACAGTAAACACACTCAAAAACGTACAAACTTTGGGACAAATGGGGGGAGAAAAAGAAAAAAAAATAAGCTTGTAAACAAAGCTTGTTAAAGTACAAGTAGCGTAAACAAATTGGCAATAGAAAACAGGAGGATAAAGAACCTCAGAAACAAACCCTCACAGTAATGCACCCAGAAAGTAACAGTAAGAAAAAGGAATTTCGACAACGCAACAATCTCTCACGGCTTTGCGACACCGATTACCTCCCCACACACACACAAAAGACACTCATCAAGTGGGTTTAAAAGCCAACAAACCAAACATGAAGCAAACAAAGCGACATAGATTTAGAAAAAAAAAAGAAGACAAAAAATCATCATAAGAGATCCCTGCATAGATTCCAACCTGAATGTTACTTAAAGCCCAGGAGGGATCCCTCTATCATTCTACCCCCACTTCCCTGCCAGGTATCTGCACTATCAGTCCACGACCATGCTGAAGTGGTGGGAGGGCTCCAGAGAGCAGGGGGGAGGAAGAGGAGGAGGAGGAGGAGGAGAAGCGACAGAGAGGGTGCGCTGACATCGATCCAGAAACATCTAGCCTGATGTTTGTTTTTATTCCCACTTCTAGTCGTGCAGACGTCCGATTTCGTGCGTCGCCTCGGTTGCTGTGGCAACCTGGAGGGCTTGATCCATCAAAGGGGAGCGGCTCGGTTGTCTGTGAGGGGGGACCTGCTGCCTTTTGGTCTTGACGGAGAGCATTAAGCTGGATTCAAGAGTGTTTTTTCTCCCCCCCTCCTTTGATCGAAGCTGGTCGCGGGGAAGCCGAGGAGGAGGTGCATGAGACGCTGTGTGTGTTGTGTGTTTGTGTGTTATCTGTATCTTATAACTCCTCTTCAAGTAGTCCTGGTAGTGGCTTCTGAGCTCCTAGTGTATGTATGCTAGTATATATGTGGATGTGTTTCGGCGTTGTTTGGAGTGTGTCTATGTGTTATTTTCCACCGTACATCCTCTCAATGTCTTCCTGGTAGTGTGTTTTGAGCTCCTTGCGTTTCAGTTTGAAGGCGTCGGTGACCAAGCCGGTCTCTGGTGTCCAGGGCTCGGCGCTCAGACGGATCTTCTTGGGGATCTCGAATCGCTCCAGTTTTGCTGGTTGGGGGGGAAGAGAGAGAGCAGAATCGCAAGTCAGTGTGACAGATACAGTGCAACACGAGCGCAAGTCTGGCACCAGGCGGACGCCATCGCACCAAGTCTGAGCTGATAATTTGACAGAGTGTGCCACCAGTTTCAACACTATGGGTGAAAACATTGAGTGTCCTGTCAATTCTGAGTGTTTATTTTACTACCAAAATTAACATTTAACTCTCTGGTGTCTGTTAGTAAAGTTTTTTAGCCCATTCACTTGGAGCATCTGCCACTTTATTTTCTGCATGAACAGGATGAATTCAAGTGACTACAGAAAGGCTTTTCCCCCTACCTGAGATCGCAGCCTCAGTAATGATGCGGAGGACCTCTTTCTCCATCTGGGAGTTGTTGCAGATCTCCTCCCATGTGCCCCTCACCTGCATCTGCTCCGCCACCGCCATCAGCTGCTTGTGGTTCGGCACCACAAAGCTGATCACATATGACTGGTCACTGAAAGAGGAGCACAGGGTTTAGATATTCACAGTTAGGGAAAGAGGAATCAAACTATGACTACAGAAAATCCTTTCACAGAAGAAGACATTGGCTGAATGTTGGAAGTATGCAGGAGTTTACCTGTTGGCGTAGGCACAGATGTTGTCTATGAGCGAGCAGTTCTTCAGAACAGCCTCCACTTTTCCGAGAGAGACGTACTCGCCTGCTTGCAACTTCACCAGGTCCTTCTTGCGGTCTGTTGAGAGAGAACACGCGTAACAATCCTGATAGATGCAGCACACGTACCGGAGTTTCCTTTACCAGTGAACATTTTTCAAGTCTGAAATATTTAAATTTCACGGTCATACTGACAGATGAATATAGTTTCCTTGTGTTCACACCAAAAACTAAGCATTTTTATTTATGCGTGGCACTATTACGAGTCAATGCAAACTGAAAATGCAAGCTGAAAATAGCTGACTTGTGCGAAAAAAAGGAAGATCAGGCAGAACAGAGTTACAGAGCCACTTGTCAGCTGCTGCCAAGCTCTGTAGGAGAGAGCTGGTGGCAGAGCCGAGGCTTCTGGAGGAATAAACACTCTCTGATCCGGTGCCGTTTATTGGCGGGAGGAGAACTCAGATTTTTCTTTTCTAACTTTAGAATTAAAAAGTGGATTCATCTTCACTCTCTCATCTAAATTCATCTGTAGCAGCAAGCTGCAGTAAAGTGTACCATAATTCATCTTTGTCCTGGTTGATTGCTGAGACTGGTGGGAAACAATAAGAGTCTCTGGTGAGTGCTGAGTTAAGTCAGAAGACTGAACTGAACACAAACACAGAATCAGAATGAGACTAAACAATCAACCATCTTAATGCTCTTACAACTCTGCGGAGTCTCATTCCCTGGTCACCAAATACTGATGCAAGGCACCAACAGTCTCCAGCAACAGCTTGAAAGCTCAATGATCAAAAAATAATATTTGACTGGAATTTCTCGTTTGTCCTGGAGATGAAACATCAATGTGTACACGAGTTCGTGGATCTCTTACCGATGATCTTGAGGCATCCGTCAGAGTGGAACTCTCCAATGTCTCCGGTGCAGAACCATCGCTGGCCTCTCTCATCCACAAAAAAGTCGTCCCGGTTTTTGCCTTCGCTCTTGAAGTAACCCATCGTTACGTTGGGACCGCCGATCAGAATCTCCCCCCGTGGGTTTGGCTTGTCTGTGCTGTGGTAACCACCTAGAGAAGCACAAACCTGATTAGCAAAAAAACATCATTGCGTCTGTTTGCCTTCCATAAAGTCGGGTTGCTGACTCACCCTCCTCCCAGTCCTTCAGTGTGATCTCAGAACACACCAGTGGAGCACCAACCCGTCCTGTGCTGTAGTCCCACACTGAGAGAAAACACCAGATAAAATCCCGCATTAGCTTAGCTTAATACTTCCAATTTGCTCCTCTCTTAAGTTCCAAAGGCAGCCAAAAACAGCCACTGCATCCCATCTCCCATCTTCCTCCCTTTAAAAAGAAAGAAATCCACTCTCTTACTCTCACTGATGGTGCCAGCTCCGCAGGTCTCCGTCAGGCCGTAGCCCTGCCCCACAGGGCAGCACAGGCAGATGTTCATGAACCGCTGCGTGGCAGCTGAGAGCGGAGCGCCGCCGGAAAGTAGCACCCGCGTGTTCCCTCCCAAGAGCGCGCGCACCCGTTTGAACACCAGACTGAGTGGGAGGAGGGGGTGGAGGTGGAGGGAGAAAAATGTACACAGCAGGGAGAAGATCAGAGACAAAAACTTAAAAAGCCATTTAGACTTTACAAAATGAGCAGTAAATCTACATAGCCTCCAGATACTGACTCTGCTACAGAGCGAGCCCGGCAAAACACAGTATTAAAATCAGTGCCGTGCAATGATTCACATGTTGGAGAAACATTTCCTCCACCCTTTGTTCAGACTCTGTGTTAACACGCATTTGCACTACGTTATGATTAGCCATGTACTAACAGAGGTTAATGTTTGCCCTGAGTGTCACAAGGGAAGCAAATGTCTACCGAAGGAGTTTTGCTAATGACTCAGCTCATTTCTACAGATTATAATGTGTTTACCTGTCACAGAGAGGCGTGTTGTAGCCTTTGGAGATCTGCTCCATCTTGTAGTTGTAAGCCAGCACAAAGAGCGTCTTCTGGAATTTGCTCATCTCCTCCACTTTGGTCATCACATTCTTATAGATTCGATCCATGATCTCCTGCGAGGAGGACACTCTCAGTTAAAATGTTATGTCTGACCGAGTGTCTGACCGTAGTTTGATCAATGACGTTAGCTAAAGGGCCAGGTTACTGAGAAAATTGGATCGATCGGTTTGTGTGGAGCTCAAAACACTTACTGGCACAGCAGCCATGAGAGTAGGTTTCAGCACACTGGTATCACCTTTACTGCCCTTCTTTATCTTGGTGGACTGTGAAAGTGAAGCAAACAAAAACTGGTCAACACTCAGTTACCTATTGATCCAGGATGTAGTCTCACATGTTGGTGGGCCATGCAGAGCTTTGCAAGTGGCTATATCTGAATGGATTCAAGTGAGACTCTTTATGAGATTTCCAAAAGCACAACACTCTGCTAAGATCTATGTTATTTTTGAAAACTGGTCTAAAAGTCTGCCAGAATTTTTGACCTCATCAGGACGTCATCCTGGCTTTGAGATATTTCATTGATTTTTGCAATGAGAGGCCCTGCTGCAAGTTATTTAACAGATCTTTAATTTTCCCTATCACGCTTTGTTCGCTTTGTGTTTTATTCGGCTCTGTATTTATTACAGACTTATTATTACATTATGAAGTCTAAGACAGATAAAATCAATCATGAATTCTAACTCAGCTGAAAACACAGACAGCCTAAGCCTTAATTATACATGTCCTCCCAGAAAGAAACCCATAGCTAGATTTCCATCCAAATGTAGTGCACCTTTTAGATATATTTTAAGAATATCTGCAAAAGGCAACACAAGTTACAGCAGGATATCCATCCATTAACAATGTGGATGCATGCCGATATACGAGTGAAAATGCTTGCTGCATTTATAGATATTTTCTTCTTATTGATTGTTGGGTTTTTTTTGGGGGGAAGGGCTTTAATATACTGACCTGGTCCGCTAATGTCTGAGGGGACGAGTAGCCGATGCGACAGCCATGTGAGATGCACACCAGCTCAGCGCTGAGCTCTAAAACGTGGGCCAACGGCAGGTATCCTATGTAGGTGTCCGTTTCACTGCCAACACAGAAATAACAGGTTCATTTCCACAGTAGGCACAGAGGTAACATTGTGAAGGGTGAGATGCGATGGTGTAATATTTTGTGGACGCAGAGAGATGAAGAAGACAGGAGGTGTCATAGAAATAGCCGTGAACCTGACATTGACATACTTGAGGTTAGGAATTCTCTCAGCCATGCCAGTGATCCCGGCCATGATGTTGCCATGGGAGATCATGACACCCTTGGGGATGCCTGTGGAGCCGCTGGTGTACATGATGACGGCGATGTCAGAAGCCTGTGGCTGTCTGCGGTTTACTGCGACTGCAGAGACAGGGGAGCAGAGGGCTGACGGTTTGACAGGAAATGGATCCCACACCAATATAAACAAAAACATTAACAGCTGTGATAATAAGAGGAACAGATGCCTGCTTTCTAAAATACAACACTGAATTAATGAATTATTTTCTAATATGCTTCGAAAGGGTCGGAACATTTTTGGTAGGGCTGAAAGTAACAGCTGGTCTCATTATTATTTTGTCAATTTACGGTTTTAGTCAATAAAATCTCAAAAAAACATATTCCATTTTTTATTTCCATTGATATAAAACAGAAAAGAAGAACATCCATTTCAGTTGCTTGATATTTTACTTTAACAAATAATCAATTATATTTGCTGGTACATCTTTTGCTGATCCTATAAAATATGGCAATCTGCTCTTCCAGTGAATTAATGCACATATGGTTTAAATCATTACAATCCTCTTTGTAATTCTTGTTGATCGTGAAGGAAATTTCGCAGAAGTTATTTCAGAAGCGATAATATCTTTGTACATATTAATGTTTTCTTGGTCAACTACTGTAAGAGGAAAAGTATAAACATTTTTCAAACTGTAGCACAAACATAACTTCTCCTCGTTTCTCTGAAACCTCAGCCGGTGACATTGGGAGCTTGGCGAGTCTGATCTGACCTCTGTCACGCACAACACATCGCTCCAATCACACATCAGGGTGTCGGCTTTGTGTTAAGCCTCCATCAGTGTACTTCCATTTCCCCCCCAGACAAAATTAGAAACCTTTTTAATCAAGCTGTGCAAATACTCACTATTGTCAGGTTTGGATCCCATCTCCTTCACAGCGTCCATGCTGTAGACCATAATGCCTCTGGGGACGTCTGGCCAGCTTGACGGTTTACTGTCCACTACAATCACATACTGCAGCCTCGGCACGTCACAGAGAATGGCCTGGGATGTAGAGTTAAACAAAGGAAGGAGGGAGAACGGTGAGTGAGAGGAAGAAGTAATTATGCAAATAGAAATTAGCTTCTTATCAAACCCTAATGATGCAGACAATAAACAACCTGTAATTAAGTGACATATCAAAAGGACAGAGCCTTGTTTAACACAGCTGACATGATGGAGACAACAAAGCGGATACCTTGAGACGGCTTTGAAGCAGGTCCTTGCTTGTGATGATGTGCGTGACCTCAGTCTCGTTCAGGCCGTGGGCGATGGCCATGGGTCCGAGAGTGGCGTACAGGGTCACGACTGTCAAAGTCAGTCAAGATCTGTGAGTTGTGCTTTACTGCAGGTTCAAAAATCGTCTGAATACACATCGTTTGTTTGTCTCTCACTTACGTGGAAAATTGTACATGAAGCAGGCTTGTGCTGCCACCAGCCACTCGGCTCTGGTCTCACAGAAGATGGCGATGTTACAGTGAGGCTTCTGGCCGAGAGCTGCCAGACCGCTGCCAAAACACTTGGACGCGTGGTAAGCTTCCTCATAGGACAGCCAGTTATAGTTCCCTAGAATAACCTACAAACAACACGAAAAGGTTTATTATGTTGTTTTCACATATAAAACATCATAAAAGCCAATGCATGAGCAAACATTCTACAGGTCTGGGGAGCTTCAGTGCATCTATCTGGGAGCAGCTTTGTATTAGTTTAGTATTTTTTGAGGTGCAATGTCAAGCTTCAATGATTATTTCATTTAAATCATGTGCTACTGTGCTAAAAAGGGTGTTGAAAGTATTGCTACTGTTTTTAACTGTGAGTTTAAAAATGATACAATCTATGTAAAGAATACTATCGATAGGAATCGAAGATATAAATATTATGGCACATATCATCATCTCAGTATGTGTTCAGTGGCCTTTTCTGTAATACCACTGTGAGCAGGTTGTTTATCACAATTTTTTTTAAAGAAAAAATGTATTTTGTGTGCCTTCAACATATTTATTGCCTTCTTTTCTTGCTGTGATATCCAAAGGGGTATTGAATATCATTTGTTCTAGAATTATATATATTATAAAGCTTACAATTCTGCTATCACATCAACCATGTCGTGATGAACAATATATTCACAATATGTGAAAAATTACAGTTTTATGTTTCAAAATGTATCAGCTGTCTGTGGTCTTGGCAGCCTCAGCCAATATGAAACAATCACTCAAAGAAGCGATTTATAATGAAAGTGTGGCATTTACAGTTTCAAGCACTTGATTCAAAATGTAAGCACTTTTCAAACCTTTAAGCATTAACAGTTCAGCATGTTCAATGATTTCCAGCAGCTGTACAAGCCCTGTAAATTCAAACAGGATGCTTGAATGATTTAAGCAACCTTCTGCCAACTATACCCATGTTGAGGGATTTATCATAAGGGGATTAGAATATAAAAAAGGCTAATGTGCAAATTATTAGAGGGGTCTGATGTTGTCATGCAACATCATCATTCATTCACGGTCACTTAGCGCCCTCTGCAGGCCTTTTGCAACTATGCAGGTGTTAATGAGGAGACTCTCAGCTGTGAGACAAAGGACCAGTGACACCTCTGCTCTTCCACCCACATTCCTCAGTCACACTGTGCACAGCAGACTGTGCGCAGTGGCAGACTGTGCTGTCAGCCTCACAGGCACAAGCAAACTTCCTGTAAACCCACAGATTCACCTCCAGCTTCTACAGTTCTGGGTTTAAATGTGATGAGCTGTACCACCCACTGATTCTATATTTGCTCCTGACAGCAAGACCAGACCCTGACAAAAAATAATGAAACGCCTGCATTTGAAAGAGGTACAGGTCAGTGTCTCTCACCTTTTTAAAGACCTTGCCGTTAGGCTGGAGCTCATCCTCCTCGCTGAGCACCTCTCTGGTGCCCAGACAGTCTCTTTGTGGAAATCTCCCCGCAGCGTATTCAAACATTTTGTCCAGGGTGTCCACCCCGGGGTGCAGCCATGCCACCAGCTTGTCTTGATTGTTGACAGCCCTGTAAGGACCTGCTGGGTGACCGCTTACTGAGCGTGCCTTGATCCGACGAGCTCGTTCCAAGTTGCTGCTTGCTCCAGAGAGGAAGTACCAAGGTATGAAGGTGATGACAGAGTAGACCCAGACAACGGAGCGGAAGACCTGCAGCAGCAGGGGGTTCATATCTTCCTTCAACTTCATCTTGGAGGATGAAGTCAGAGCCGGGGATTAAATCAAACCAGAACACGACGATACTCTACACTCCTGAAGTATATTTGACTTCCTGCTGAGGCTGAAGGTTGCAGGGAAAGGTTCCTTTGTGTAGCCGGACCTGCAACACAGAGACACAACATGAAATTTTAGAAGTACAGTCAGGGAAAAATACGCATCAGCATATTTGGTAATATCGAGTGGCAGCTCACGTGAGCTACTGGCTACTGGTAAACAAATCCTTCCCTGAAGAACACCTCTGCTTATTCTTAGGCTGGTTCTCAGTCAGCACTATTTATCTAACCAGACCTGGGGGCCCTGCTGCGGTAGCCATTCCAGCTTTACAGAGAGAGCATCATGTTATAACACTGTAAAGATTTAAGAATTAAATGATTAAGAATAGGCGATGAACAGATAATTAAGTGTCTCTCTTTTGCTGTCTTTTCTTCCGTTTTTAATCAATTGTAAGTTTTGTTGTTTGTCAGAAAAAATATGCAGTTTGAATCCAGATCAGGAGTCTGTTATTTTTTATGCAACCTGTAGACAAAACTGAACACCGACTTTGATGCATCAAGTGGTTGCATTAAAGCCAAGGAAACACTGCCTCAGTTATTATTTCTTAATTATACACCTTCTCTACGATAATGTTTGTCAAGTCATGTGCTCTTCTAATAACTGCTCTCAACTTTGGATCAACTCTGACCGTGTGCTGAGAGCTCAGCTATTTCTAGTGTACCCTTAGGGCCGGAGTGTAATTTACAGTGTAGTCCTGCAGCCACCGAGCCTGGGCAGCCTAGAACTAGCAGCACTGACTCATTCTGCAGCTCAGCAGGGAGAAGACCCGAGGTCACATGGGAGGTTAGCAGAACCTGGCCGGCCAATGTAACAGTACTGGGAAGAATCTAACACTGACCCGATGAGGTGGGCAAACACAGTGTGGGTAATCGGTGAGAGTAAAGGGTCCAGTACGCAACCCAATACTAGTCACCAGTTCTTGTGCTCCGGAAAAAGGCTGTTATAGATAATGAAGTGCTCCAAACTTTCTCAGCTGGATACTTAAATGACAACCACAGGACCTCAAAGGCCTCATTCGAACCAAATGAGGTGTTGCAGTGATTAGCGTGGGGTTGTACTGCGGTGTCGGAGCACACATCCGGTATCGTCGTTTGGGTTCCACAAGCCCCACCTGGATAGCGCCTGATTTCCAGCTTGGTAGCAACAAGTCTGCAGTCGGAAAGAGAGGCTCTATCCATCCGCAACAAGTTTGCAGAGTATTTGTCCTCCCCTGCAGGTCTCCTAGCAGCAAGATTTTGATTGAGGCACCAAGCAACACAATAGAACTCGGAGCAATTTGGCAAACGTCTTTCACTCCAGCTCCAAAAACATGTCATGTCAACCAGTACTTAATAAATTATGAAAACTTCCATTCTAAGAATTAAATCAGAAGGCTATATTTATATTCATTTTATAAATGAAACTGCTGCAGCCTAAACAAACCCTACCCACACTCAAAATAAACGGGATGACTGGCGTTTTTGCCGCACTGCCTGATTTATTCAGTCAATCTCAGCACTAAAACAATTTCTTCAAAGTGAGTACATTGGTAACACCTGCTCATATCTGTGATCAAACTGTTGCTGGGTAAAAAAAAAAGAAAAAAAAAGCAAATTAGATTTTAGCCTGTAAATTTAGTGAAGGGTTTTAGTGAGAATGGAAACTGTCAGTCAGCTCCAAGCCAAACGGCAGCTGTCTTTCCCTTCACGTATTCATTCAAGACATGCTGCACAAACTCAATAAACCTTACTAGGGCTGCAAGTTATGATCATTTTTTATCACCAATTAACTGAACATTATCTTGAACGATTAATAGTGTTAAAAAATTGTTCTCCTTGAGCCCAAAGTGACTTCTTCAGATTGCTTTTTTGGTCCAAAACCCAAAGAGGCTTCATCTACTATCATAATTTACATAAAAAGCAGCAAACCCCTGTGATTTAGAAGATGTAATCAACAAATGTTTGGCATTTATGTTTAAAAAATTAACTAAAACTATCAAAATAGTATGGCAGCTAATGTCTTGATCGTCTGAACGCTGCAGCTCTCAACCTCACAGGCGAACGTTGAACACGTTGCACCCGTTTTGCAGCAACCCCGCATACCTCGACCAACCGCCGCCAGTCTGCTGTGTTTGGGCTGAGCAAACAAACGGGGTGAGAACTCAGACAGCTCCAGTTTAACACTTGTCATGCAGGTACAATTGTGGTGTACCCTTGCCTGAATGAGGTAGGCACACCCACTCGTAGTTGCAATTCCATCAACAATGTTACGACAAAAAGCAATTGGCATAAAACACACAAGCCGCATGCAAGTTTGGTATGCAAGTTTGGTAAAAAAAAATTGCGCTCTTGAACCAGTTCAACCTGCACAACTACAGTGATATCTTCCAACATGCAAGTTTACTCAGTTATCTGAATTACTCATGAGCAGGAATTTAAACCCACAAACTGTACGTGATACAGAGATTACAACTCAGATTTAGACTATTTCAGTGAGTAATACAACTTTCAGCCCATCCTGCTATAACCTGATACTGAATATATTTCATTCATTCATACTACCAGCAGGATGATGCTAAATTACAACCTTTCCCTCTGTGTTCTGAATCTGATCTTTCAAGTACTTTCTCCATATTATCATTTACACATCAGAATCAGATGATGCGTCATCTTTTATACTAACCTCAGGCTGTATATTCTCCTTTAACTCATTAGCTGGACTGTGTTCACATGTATCTCTGCTGCTCCAGATACGGTGTCCCGTCGATAATGTTTTGATTAGTGTGCCCATCTCCGAGATAACCACTATCAACGTCAGTTAAGATCGTAACACACTGTTTGTTATGATAGCCTGAGCACATTCTTAAGATAGTTTTCATTGTGCATTCAGCTACTATCGGTACATTTTTCATCCCACTGTGTCCGTGTCTGAAGCGATCAAAAAAAAAAAGGGCTAGCGAAGCAGCATCAAGATTAGCAGCTAGCGGGCAGCTCAAAGACGCGCTAGCAGCTAGCAAAGCTAACAGCTAGCAATGTAGCGCGCCGGCTAACCACTGCAGCTGCTGTTGGCCCGCTGCTGATGTAGTGGCGTGAAATTCAGTGCATGCATTCATCTAAACGCACGTAGCCATTCAAACACGGCACACGCCTCGTATTTACACACAGGTAGAGGCTATTTAAGGCCATGTGCGATACGGTTAAGCAAGCCGGTAAGCTAACAATCAGCCCCTCTCATCAACATCTGCAAAGCGGTTCACACAGCAACACATTCTCACCTCTTTTTCTCACCCGCTACGTCTGAGCCTCTGCGGTAGTCAAGTCTACGGTATTTATCCTTCTGTCCACAGCTCCGACATCATATCAAACATGGTCTGTCAACACGGCGCGTTTGGGTATGAATTCAAACTGCTAGCACATCACAAAACAAATCTAAAATTGACTGACGTTGTAATTGTAAATCTGAGCATTGCCGGGGCAGTTCTGCCAGCCCGGAAGCTGTAGAGTGACGTCACGACACTTCTCCGTCAGCGATTGGCGGACTGGAGGTGGCGCGTGCTTGGGGCAGCGGGGACGTCAGTGAGGTTACTAGCGGTCACAACTGCCGCGTCCGTCAGTTAGTTCCCTGTCAGCCGTTGACGCGACGAGGTGGGTCGGAGACAGACAGGGAAGTGAAACTGGAACCCTTAATTGAACACAATTACTACGTGGTTTTACTTAATGTGAATCAGTCATGTGTGATTCGTCTGTGTCAGTCTGTGTGTGTGTGTGTGTGTGTGTGTGTGTGTGTGTGTGTGTGTGTGTGGGAGAGCCGACTGCCTGTTTGAAACATGGTGACGAAGTGTTACTAGAGGAAACTACCAACAACACAGGGAGGGTAACTTTACTGTCTCTAAGTTAGCATTAGCCTACATGCTATCAGGTGCTGAAGAAAGGGGAGAGCAGTAATGGGTTCCTTTCAAAAATGAAAAGCTAAAGACAAAAAGTGTTGCTTATCCGTTATAAATATGACCCCCTTTTGTTTCAAGACCAGATGGGTTAATTCACTTATTTCTCCATGCTTATTTTTAATTTATTAAAAGGTAGACCTGTTATCAGAATCAGAAATACTTTAATAATCCCAGGGGGAAATTATTTTTTGTTACACACTCCAGATATACAAACAACATATATTAAGAACAGTATCTATATATCTATATCTATCTATATCTATATCTATATCTATCTATCTATCTATCTATCTATCTATCTATATATATATATATATTTATATATACTGTATATATACACACATTACAATATATAAAATATCAAATGTACAGTTTAAATAATGTGCAAAAAGTGCAAACAAGACCAAAAAAA
>CAEMYA010000024.1:18233813-18293394 GCA_903131615.1 Diplodus sargus | reverse complement strand
CCCCCCCCTCCTTTTTTTTTTCTCCTCCTTTTCTTCTGGAGGTTTAGGGATGCAGCTGCCCGCGTCACTCATGGTATGTGAATAAAGTGAACGTTTGTGTTTCGGAACATTTTTGGGGCTTGTTTTTGTGCGTCGGGCGTGTTTGTTTGTGAGATCCCAGCTCGTCGTCTGGGAGCACAACCCATAAGATCACGAGGCGAGATCGCATTTCGCTATTTTCTTTACTCTGCAAACTTCTTTTTTTTCTCCCCCTTTCTACAAGTGCTCAACTTGTAAGACACAATGATTGAAAAAGCCAAAGGGGCTGCTTTGGAGCGGAGTGTCAGTCAAGCAGCAACACACTGGAGACAACTTAACCTCTGACCCCAACACTCTTTGAAATGAGTAGACTACTTGACCGGAGCTGACAACAATCCAAGCGTCTCTGCAGCTTCCAAGCCCCCAAATTGAAAGTGAGGGGAAGGGGCACAAAGAGAGGAAGGAAAAAAAGAGAAGTTTTTATATAGGAAGAAGAGTTAAAAGGAAGCTTTAGAAAACAAGATGAGCCAGAATGTCCCTCCAAGCATTGTAATCTGAGAGTTATTTCTGATGAAAACCAAATCACTCTGAGGTCATAGTTGCGCCTTTTATGATATTTTGGCTGCGTCCAATCGGGCAGCAAAGAAGTGGGCTTTATCTCTGACATACCACCTTATCAAGTCTCTTGAAGAGTGGGTGGATGACTCACAGCGTGCCTTTCCTAAAGCAGTGAGTGGCTGTCTCTTACACTTTCCATCTGTCGTCCTCTCTCGGTCGCCCTGGTTCTCTCTTGTTTTTTCTAATGTTTCTGGTTTATTTTGTTTCCGTCGAAAACTCTGGTATGAAGCACATGAACCGGACCCTCCTGCTTCCTCTGCTCTCCAGATGCCAGCAGATCCTGGAGGACACCGGCGTCGACATCGGCAGGCAGCAGATCAACGTGACCGCCTCCAACAGCACGGCGAGCCCTCCGCCCAGCCCGGCGTCCACCACCACCTCCACCTCCAGGTCCAGGGAGACCTACGACAACGCTTACTTTTACATCCTGATCGTCATGGTCTTCTACTCCTTCCTCGCCATGACGCTTTTCAAGTGCTTAGGCAGCGACGAGGACAAAAAGGACCCCTATGAGGAGTTCATAAGCGGCGGGCAGCCGTCAACACAGAAATTCAACGCAGGCCACATGGAGGAGAAGTTTGACTTTGAAGAGGAGAGCAGCCTGTGAGCCACGGGCTTTTCTGAGGAGAAGGGAGGGAGGGTATGAACACATGAGGGAAGATGTTTTGACAGTCACCAAGCCAGAAAAACGTCAGTGCTGACTACTCAGGCAAGACCTGCTAGTGATTTTGGGGAAACCTGTTGTAAGTTCATTTCTTTCTTTTTTTTTTTTTTCCCCTCTTTCTCCCTCGTCCAATCTGACAATCAGAAATCTCACGCGAGCAGGCAGGCCGGCAGGAGGAGACGGCTGCCTCTGATGATCTGAGAGAAGGGTGGAAACACGGAGGAGTGTGGGTCAATGGCAGGCCGGAATCTCCTCCTGTGAGGCCCAATCAGGATCAATAACAGCGGGGCCTTCAACATGCACTCACCGCAGGGAACCAGGGATACCTAAACATACTGACGGTGTGGACAACATGGACAGAGTGTGTGTGTGTGTGTGTGTGTGTGTGTGTGTGTGTGTGTGTGTGTGAGAGACAGAGAGAGAGCCAGAGAGAGAGAGAGAGAGAGAGTATTGACCTGCCATTGGATTTTCCATTTCTCTTAATTCAATTTAACTTATGAACATACTGAACAAATTAGATAAGGGTTATTATTTTACTGCATTTTGGAATAAAAGCATTTTTTTTCCCCCCAAAAAAAGCGGTGCTGTGTAGTTTTGGAGGAGAAATTCAAACTCAGATTTTTAATAATGAGGTAATAATACAAACTCAGAAATACACACACACACACACACACACACACATGTGTATATATATACACATGTGTATTTTTTTGGGGGAAAAAAAAAATATAGTGATATAGATATATATTTTTGCCATAACTGAGTAAACAAACTGTTCTCAGAAGAAAACAAGGTCATTTTGAAGCTATAAAAGGTGGCGGGGTCCGCCAAACATAAACAAAGCAACCCTGTATGAAACAGTGTCGTCCTCTAAGGTCAGTTTGTTTGTTCACACATGAATAAAGGATGAGAACTTGCTTATTTAATTTGTTTGGGTACAAAACAACAAGGAAGATCTTTCTCTTCTGATGTCATGTCTTCCCCAAAACGACATAGTGCACCTTTAAATCTTTCATGGGTACAAATATGAACTGTTTCTTTGAATCTGGAAGTGTGATTTTAAGTATAATTTAACTCATAAAATGTACAGTATTGTCACTTTACATGCACTTTAACATGGTAGCTAAATTCTACGCCTGCAAGATGTAAATGCACGAAAAACTGTGTTTCTGAATAAACCTAAATGACAACCCCGCTCTCACATCGGCTCTAATTAGGCCCAAAAGCTCCGTGCAACAGCGACATTCCTTTGCCATTACATTTGTAACCGATCTTCGGGGGGCTGGACGCGCGGCTACAGGGCCGCTCCAGCCTCACGGTGACCTCCCCGTGTGATCCGAGTTTACAAAGCTGTGGCGAAACGTGAACCCCGAGACTCACTCTGCAGAATTACCCCCAATTGCAGGGGATGGCTGCGGAGGAGCTCAAAGAGAACACACGCTTCTGATTTGCGCCGCGCGTCGCAGTTTATTTTTCCCCTTTTACGCACAGAGGACGCATCACATTTACAGCCGAACAGGTACAGCGCGACCACGCAAACACACATAAAAGGGAAGAAAGAAAGTTATTTACTTTTTTTTTTTTCGCATGAAAGGCTTCCGGGGTCAGAGGTGGGTCCTGACTGACAACGCCGGTCTAATTTGAACTATCCGCTCCCAGAGGTTGCGCCGGTCCCCGAGGCCATGTGGACCCGTTTCCTCTGTCATAATTACATTTCTGTCTCATCCTCCTCCTCCCCTGAGGTGCCAGGGTCACCACGATGATCCTAACTGACCAAACAGCGCGGCCTTGATGTGTCGGCAGAGCCTGCACAAATATCCAACTGAAAAGAAAAGTGAGTTGAAGTCATGTGGTTACCTGTGGCGTGAAATGGGAAGTGGTCATTATCATTAACACCTTTTCCACTCCTTCTATCTCTGTGACGTGTCCACAAGTCATTAAAAACATCGAAATAGTGAATATATAATGAATATTTACATTTTGTAGTGTATTTCTATGTTGCACCAAGTTCCTCCTGCAACATTCTTTTTTCGATGCCATGTGGTTTTCTTAATTTTTCCTCTTTGCAATGCGCTGCGTGTAATTTAGCCAGCAAGAAACCGCAGCAAACCATGTGATGTTCGGCCGATGTAACAATATGACAGCATGAAAACAGAAACGTCTACTTTAGTCAACAGCGTGGCTGCACACTGACAGCGCAGAGCACAAAACCACATGTGTGCATTTGGATCAGAGTCTTTTGTTCGTTCTGAATAAGAAACTTCTCTGCCGCAGCAGATGAAAATATTATAGGAAACCATCTGGGGAGCTCGCTGTCTGTGGGAATAATTAGGAAAAGAAGAAAAACAACAACAATATTATGGGCCCACATGGTAAATCTCACCCTCCTCTCTCCTGGTGGTGTCAGAGTTTCAACCTGCCAGAATGAAAGTCTCCTCTGCGCCTCAGGTGCATGGTGCATCTATTAGCAGCGGTCAGAGAAAAGTTCCTTCGGTTTTCTTGATGGTGCATTTTGACACGAAAAGCTCCCCTTGGTTGAAGGGCCCCGGGCCACTGCAGGTGATCTCCACTAGATGGAACCGGGCCATTTCTCATCAGGTGGGTTTGATGTGTCTCATCTCAGCTCTGCAGGAGGAAGCACAGAGGAAAACCAAACACACTGAGCACAGGAGGGAGCTGTGCATATGATGGACGGCCTCTTGTGATGCTGTAACTTCATGATGCTGTAACTTCATGATGCTGCAATCAGCGAGTACTTGTACCAGATACAACCTGCAAAACCAGATTTTCCTCCTTATGGGTTAGAACAGAGACTTGGGTCAGGAGTCCCTGTTCAGACAATTGAAAAAACAAATAAAGAAACTGAGTGTTACTCTGCAAACTGTTAAATCACTGGATAAGACAGAATGTGCATGGCTAAGTGACTGTACCGTCATCTGTGCTGATGGTGGCTCTTGAGTCCAGATCTGTGGATATGCCTCCATCTGATGGTGAATATGTGACATTACTGGTATCCAGAGTCGCACTGGCGTCTGCTGGGGCCGGAGAGAGTTCTACTGGATTTAAACCTCTTGAAAGAAATGGCAGGATGTCTAGGTTACTGCGCTCCCTTTCAGTCACTGTGACCACCAAACTCTGGACTATTGACAGTTCCGAGGACTCAGAAAACTTGAGCGACTCGGCCCCTAAACTGTGGAACACATCACCACTGCATATCAGACCATCTGAGTCTGTGAGGGACGTTAGAAACGGCTGAAAACACCTTTTTACTCTTAGATCAAGAAACTCCTCTTCTACTTGATGGTTTTGCTGTTCTCATCTATGCTGCTCTATGTGATCGTTACCTGACACTGTGTTGCTGGCCGGACCGTCTTATCATTTTTGGTTTTTGCCGTCTTTGTTCTTGGTTTTATAACACTCTGTTACTTCATGCGCTACTTTTTAAGACTTATAAGGACTTTGCATGTTTTATTACTTTGTGTGTCCTCTATGGTTGTCTTTCTTGTCTTCTTTTGATTAACTTGGTTAATTTCATTAATGTATGAAAGGTTCTATATAAGTGAAATGTATTGTGTTTATACAATACTTGAGTGTGCAGAGGTGTTACTAGCAACACAACTTCTTCAGATTGTTGTTGAACGAGAACCCTGACAACAACAATACATTTGACTGGAAAGGTTCAGAGCAAATATTCAGCAGGAATCGTGGTATCAAGCATTGCATCAAGTTTGTGTTTTTTTAAAGAGCTGCAGCACTGAAAATCTTTCTCACTTCCATGTGGTGGTGGGAACCGTGCGGTGCGGGGAAGGTTGATGTTGTGGTTTTGCTGTCATCTACTGGTAAAGATGTGGTACTGCTTTGGTCTCATTTTGACAGTGCAGTAGTGAGTGAAGCTGGAGTGAAAAACAAAGATTTTTCCTTAAACCCACACTGAAATAATCATCTAGTGGAGCAGCAGAGGAACAAAAGAGGTCTGCTCCTCCTGCTGTTTGCTCCTATACCACACAGTACTTTAAGTCATGCAGTACCAAGTCTAGGAGAATTAAAATTGCAGAATCTCTTCTGATTACAAAGCGCACCAAACAAACAAGCTCTCTGGCCTTAAAGGATAACCCAATTTCAGACTGTTTAAGTTTGTTTACATGTGGCGGACCCTGCCACCTTCCTAGCTTCAAACTGTGATCTGAGTTTGAATTTCTTATCCAAAACAGAAAACAATTGAGTTCTTCTGATTTTCTTCTTTCTGTGGTGTTGTGTGTTTTGGTTTGGCTACTCTCGAGAATCCACCAACTAACCACACTGCAGGTAGTACATCTGTAGTGTACGAGTATTTAAACGCCGTGACCAAATGTCCGTAAGATCTGAATAATTATTTATTTACGTTTAAAAAAAGAAATCTGCCATAATTATCAGATACCGATAAATAATCCAGTTGGACTCCTGCACCTTTACTGTACTTTAACCACTCTGTACAGCAAAGTTACAATGAGGCCATTGGCAATGCAAACATGAATCTCTATGTAGAAACCACACAAAAAATGTCAGATTACAAATCGAAGTCAACATGACCATTTCATCAGAACGTAACAATTATAACCCAGCCACCAGAAACTTAATACAAATCAACACAAAGCAAATCATAGAAAAGTTGTATTTCAAGTCTGTCAACTTTCTTATAATTGTCTTATTTAGTCTCTCAGTTTACATTGAGCTGCTGAGGTAGTACTCAAGTGGGTTGCGTTAGTAAATGTATCTAAGTCTTTTGTGGTCAAAAATAGTATAGAGTCATGTTCACTTTCCGTCTCCTGCTCTCACCTGATGCTTGAGTGACTTACTGCAGTGTCATGTGGTGTTGAGCTCTTCATATCAATGATGATTATATGACATTTAACTTATATGTTTTACTTTGTCTGAAGGGGCTCTATTCTTGATGTGAATTTAATGGAGCGGTCGCTTGCCTGTCAATTAAACCTCTGTTATTGCAGCAATTCTCCACATTTTACATCTTCATTGACAGTCACTGACAGTCTGTCAAATCATCAGTTCCTTATGGAAAGGTATTTATCCTTTTTTGTTTTTAAGCTGTGCTATAAAATGAGTCAAAAGTGGAGTTGGTGTTTGGGGCCGATACTGAGGGAAAATTCTGATATCGATATATCGGCCAGTATTTCTTTTATGCACAAAATCTAATCATAAACACACATTATTTGCAATACTAATGTGGTTATCAAACACTCGTGACAAAGATACCTTAACTGTCCTCCATCTTATGTTACATTAGGAGATCGATATTTCTTGGCGGACAGGACGGTGGTGAGCAGAACAAACATCTGCTAATGTGAGTTGTTCTCTCTTTTTAGTAAACTCTGTGAACACAAACAATGTTCTGAATGCTCCTGTTCATGTGTAGAGACCCTGGTGGTGCTACGAGCAAAGTTTCATGTTGTGTCGAGCCTTCCTTGTCTTTTAAAAATAGCGATTTTGTTGCTATTGTAAAAGTGCCCGAAACACTCCCATTGAAAATGAGTTTTGACCCAAAAACGTAAATACAGTACATACATAATACACTTAAAAGTGCCTCTTTTGTCGTAATTATGCACACAAAGGTTTGACTCGGGTGCATTCCCAAAAAAAGCCTTGGTTGCATTTTGGCGAGTGTTTCGCTTTAAGTAGACTACGTATGCTATCTAGACTGCATAAGCCATGCATTAAAAAAAGTAAAGAAAACGTATACTTTATAGTGTGGACACGAACATTTAAATCAGTCAGTGTCTTTGGTGTTCAGTCTCTTTTGTATTCAGTTGTGATATCAGAATCTTATATTTACTATTATTACTATTATATTTATTTATATTGCTTATATTGTTGTACGCTAAAAAGTCACGCCAACGTGTAAATGTATGATTTATGCAATTAAATGTCAATTAATTGAATCTTATAGTTTGTTGCAGAATTGCAACGATTAATCGATGGAGAAGAATTGTTTTATAATTGATGAAAATAAATACAGATTTCATATTCATTCAAATATGGATATGTTTTGATTTCCACAATCTTCTAATAAAAAGAATCAAATTTCTTTGGGATTTTTTCCACTGTTGGTTGGAAAGAACAAGGCATTTTAAAGACATCATGTGCAGGTTTGAGGAAATCGCGATGTGCATTTCTCACCAGTGTTTGATATTTTTTTTAATATCAAATATTAACCAATTGGTTCAGTGACCCACTGAACTTTTCAGAGCCAACTGTACTGCTACTGTTAATCTAACTGGCCCCTGAGGTTTAAATGGGCCAGAACTGGGGGCCCAATGGGCCTCTGCATAATTAAACTTATGACCCATTATCCTCATTATAAATGTGTTAATACCACTTGACACATGCCACAATCTGTTTTTGGCTGCACAGCCTGGTCTAACAGTTTTCTGTCATCAGAAATTATTGCTTAAATATGTGGTTTTATGTAATTGTATGAGGCATGAAATATGCACTGATCTTTAACACTTAGTGTTGATTCCGTTTGTTTCTGAGAGTTGCGCAGTCTTCAGTCACAGTTCAGTGGTAGCCACACCGATGCTTCAGTAAGCCGTTTCTCAGGTGAGTTTGATGCTTCTGATAGTCGCAGTGCAGCCCTCACAGTCCTGGAGTAGTTTCTGGGACACAAACTGCGTGAGAGAGAAGACATTCACTGATGAGATGAGTGACAAAGGTGATACTGTTCCTGCTTGATGTATATTTGAAGGTTGTTTGTACTAACATTAGATAAGGCCTCCAGCAGCGCTGTCTCGTCCTTGTTACTGGTTAAGAGAGAAACCTTTAGGTGAACAGTCAGTGTTTGGCCATCTGAAAAAAGAAAGGAGAAAATAGAAATGTATTTTACCATTCAAACAGTTAACTGCATCCCCGAAGCACATGTCACTGAGTGTGTCCCTCTCTGAGCTGGTGGTGGTCCTGGAATCTGTGTTTTTCTTCAAAGCTCCAGATTTGCTTCCATCTGCTGGTGAAAACGTGACACTACTAGCATCCAGAGTTGTACTAGTTTCTGCCAGTGTTGTTCCTGCAGTGATCACAAGGAAACTGTCAAATGTCTGAGTGTTGAGTGAGCGTGCCAAAGGAGGTGACTCAGCAACTGAGGATCATTGTTGGCTCTGACCCCGATGCACACCTGGTGTTTTCCACAGGTTGTCAACTAACTTTCTTGTAACTTGTAACTACTAACATATAACTCCTCTGGGACTTTAAGGTGCTAAATTTATGATATTAACCCCACCGCTGTAGGAAAAAGGCGGTAAGGCCAAGAGTCTTGTCAGGGTTGACTCACAATTAGGGCTACATATTGAACTTCAGTACTTTTAATGGCATGACCAAATTGCCTCGATACTGTTAAGTATATAAAGATGTATTGTCATTCGTTACCAAATTTCAATACTCAAGAGGTTAATTTTATCAGCGTCTGTGAGCCAATAAGCATGCAGCATGCTTTTTGTGCCAATATGTAATGGTGCTGATCATTGGCTGTCTTGAGGCATGCAGGAAAAAAAATCTAGGTTATTCCCAGGTCTACATGAACTATAACTTTTAGTTGAAATACATTTAATAAAATATGCTACTATAACAGTTAATATGAAGAACAAATGGCTGCAGCTACAGCAGAAATGATCATAATGACTGACCTGGAGCTGTGGGTGACAAAGATGGGCTTGTACTTGTTGATGTAGATTGTGTAGTAAGAGAGACTGGCGATGCTGAAGTTGTGTTGCCATCCACTGGCGTAGAGGAAGTAGTGCTGTTTATTGTGAAGGGTGCTGGTGAAGTAGAGATTGTAGTTGATGCTGTGCTGACATCTACTGCCACAATTCAAATCTTACTCTGTCGGAAACACTGAACTTTGTAACTTACATTGTGGGCAGGTTGACCTGTAGTCAGGACAGCAGTCATTATTTGTTATGCAGAACTCATCACAGAAACAGGTCGTCCTGAGACATGAGTTGTTTCGACCAGGGCAGCACAGCACTGGTGGACCTGCGCAGCCTGCAGCACAGACAAAATGGCTGTATAACAGATCAACACTCCAATCTATAATCATTTCAGCATGTTTTTTCGAGATCAGTCGACAAAATCATGATTAAGAGTACAGAAAACAAGAGATGACAGAAAGCACAGCTTGTGCTGAAGCAGCTAGTGTTGGTAGTACTAGTAGTTGTAGCCAGGGTTGGAAATTAGCACCCAGATTTGTTTAGTCAACCAACCACAGTGGCAGGTCAGCAACTGCCTCGCAACCGAACAGCCAGAGCAGGAAATAGAGACTTTGTGTGATGGAAAAGATTTAATTAAAATGTACAACCATAAAATAGAAAAGTATTAAATTAAAACTGTTATCATGAAAATGTGTTTTCTTTTTTTCTCAAAGCAAGATACACACAATTTAGTAACACTGTAGTTGCGATTAGGAGTGGCTTGTAGAATGTAGAGTCTCCATATTGAGGCAAATGTTTGCTACATATTGGTGGTATGCAGCAGGCAGACATGAAAGAGAGACAACACATGGGTGTATCTGAACATTGTGGTGTTGAGGTGGAGCCTGACAAACAGGCACAAGGAGTACAGTGTGGTGGCATGGTGGATTACCTGTTGGGCTGGTACTGGGAGCTATAGTTTGAGCTAGAAAGTGAAAAGGAACAATGACATGTCATTTAATTGGAATTTAGGAATGACAACATTTAAATTGAGCCTGTGCTCAAGATACTAAAGAAGAAGACTGCTATGGATGTCACAGTGATCTGACTGGTGCAACAAACGAGAGCAGTGATGTTGTTCAGTCTCTCCTGTAATATGTGAAGCTGATGGTTTTTTAGACAACTTGATCCACTCAGTTACCCTGCAACAGTGGGACAACGGCCAGTTTCCAGGTGTGACAGCAGAACACGAAATGCTAATACTTGTTCGGGGACTAGATTACATGGCATTAATGTTATTTTCACAGTCAGATTAAGTGACAGCTTCATACAATAATTTAGTTGTTTTTTTTTTAATTTAGAGAAAAGGTTGTAATTTACAATTAGTTTTTGACAATTTCTTTTAACACATTTATTTTCCTTACTCAATTTGTCACCTGTGTCTGTATAAGTAATATCATGGTGAATTTAGTGATGGTGGCAATTACAATCATCAAGACTTTACCAAACATTTACATACAACCTTTATGAGATGAAGGCACTTTTCTTACTATGGATCAGATTTTGTTATTATTGTTACCCCTTTGAGTGTTATATTCACATTGAGGTCAGGACAAACAACACTGATAAATGACGTCTCAACCTATGATATGTTGGAGATTTATGATAAGTAAATGCTGTTTAGTTACTACTTAAATTGCTCTTGATCCATCGACTAGGGATGCAGATTGTAAGTAATATCTCTGATCAGTATTTGGCTGCCTTTACAGCTGATTATCGATGCATCGTTGATAATGTTTGAGACATTTTGAGATTCTTCCATAAGGAAATGGTTTTAACCACTCACGTGATTCATTTCTTATGCATAAGCAGAGCGGTTTACATTAAAAGTCAAAAGATCAGATGAAGTAAAGAAAGTTACATGAATGATTCACTGAATAACACATAATAGGGGCTTCATTTCAAAGTCTGTCGCTATTCAACAACTGACCCAACAAAATGGCTAAAATGTGCTAATATCAGTTTGCATTGCATGTTTTTGTATCTTTTTGAATTTGAAACTATCTGTATTTTGATTAAATACATATTCTTTTCCCAGTTGTTTGTATATTATTTGGATATATTTGAAAAGAATAGAAAAATCTGTTATCTGTTATTGAAGGATACTTTTGATACATTTATGATCATCTTCAATCATCTGTATTTATCAGCCTTGTTCTTTGTCTATTTTAAAGTCCTCATCAGTTAAATACAATTTCATATCATGTGATAATTTTTCCATCACTTTGCTTAATTAAACTGTTCAATATTAAATGTGATAATGTTTCACTCACCATAATAGAGAGGTAGAAACCCCGACAGGAGAAAGAAGTACAATGCAAACCAGTCCATAACTGAATGTAGCTGCTGAGTGTCACTAAGGATTATTTATACGTGCGTTTGAACATCTGGCATTTTCAAACACACGCCCACTGGTACAATCCTAGCAAGAATAATCCTATTGTTATAAAAGAGATTAGATAACTTCCTTGTCTTAACAGGATCATGTTACGGATGTTATGTAGTAGTCCTACGGAGAGTTCCTCCAGTACTACAGGCAGGTAATGGGTAAATGAATAATGGGTAAATAAACACATTCAGTCTGCAGATATTTCAGGAATGTTGTTGTAGCTCCATTTGAGCCTGAAATGACTAGACTGATGGCGACACAAATTCAACCACAGTGCACATTTATTTGAGCAATGCAGCAAGGTAAAGCATTTATTGCACGTCAAACTTATTTTGGAACGGTGCCAGATAGTGAAACAAAATCCATTGGTAGTCGTGCATAATCATTATAAAACTCACCATACGATATGTTTTGTTTTAATGAAGCCGTTGCTGCATAAGACAGGATAGATGCACAGCTCTAAGAAAATCCCTGTTGGATAAATACTTGGCAGGGCAATGAAACAAACAGTGAGTCTGACGTATTATCACGGAGTTCAAATATTTCTTGAAAAAAAACAAAACAGTAATATGTTACAGATTTCTGAGAGATGAGAAACTTTTTTGAAACTAAACTTGAAAACTTGACATCAGATTATTGAAACAAAGGACATTCCCAGAATAACGTAGGTGAAAATACATTTGGACATCATTATCGTGGGTGCTGAAGTTGCGAGGCCATCTAATGGTGTAGATGCAGTACTTGTGGAAGCTGAGGTTGTGCTCCCATCTACTGCTGCTGGTCTGCTGCTTGTTGTATTGGGCGTTGTCGTTGAAGAGAGCGCGGCCGACAAAGGTGGGCTTATACTTGTTGATGTAGATTGTGGGGGCACTGTGGTATGAGAGACTGGCGATGCTGAAGTTGTGTTGCCATCCGCTTGTGTAGAGGAAGTAGTGCTGCTAATTGTGGAGGGTGCTGGAGAAGTAGAGATTGTAGTTGATGCTGTGCTGACATCTACTGGTGTAGATATACTACTGTTTGTTGTGCCTGGCTGTGTTGTATCAGATGCCATGGATGATGAAGTTGTTCTAATATCTGCTGGTGTTGGGATAGTATTGCTGTTAGTTGTGCTGTTATCTGCTGGTGTAGATGTACTGCTACTTGTTTGACTGGTTGCTGTAGAGACTGTGGAGGCTGTGGTGTTGCTCACATTTAATCCTGCAGATGTTGCACTGGGTGCTGTTATTGGCGAGACTGTGGATGATGAGTTTGTTCTAATATCTGCTGGTGTTGGGAAAGTATTGGTGTTAGCTGTGCTGTTATCTGCTGGTGTAGATGTACTGCTACTTGTTTGGCTGGTTGCTGTAGAGACTGTGGAGGCTGTGGTGTTGCTCACATTCAATCCTGCAGATGTTGCACTGGGTGCTGTTATTGGCGAGACTGTGGATGATGAAGTTGTTCTAATATCTGCTGGTGTTGGGATAGTACTGGTGTTTGTTGTGCTGTTATCTGCTGGTGTAGATGTACTGCTGCCTGTTTGGCTGGTTGCTGTAGTAGTAGACAATGTGGAGGCTGAGGTTCGGCTAACATTCAACACTGCAGATGTTGTATTGCGTGCTGTTGCAGAGACAGCGGATGATGAAGTTGTGGTAATATTTGCCATTGTAGATGTCCCACTCCTGCCTGTCGTGCTGGGTGTAGTATTGCTGTTTGTTGCGCTTGGTCCTGTTGTCACAGAGACAGATGTGGTCGTACTGTTATCTGCGGGTATAGTTGTACTGCTGCTCATTTGGCCAGTTGCTGCAGTACCAGGGACTATTGATTCTAAGGTTGTGTTCACATGCAGCACTGCAGATGTTGCACTGGGTGCTGCTGCTGACGAGACCGTGGATGCTGAAGTTGCTGGTGTCGATGTAGGCTCAGCAGTGCTGCTTGTTTTGGTGGGTCCTCCTGGTGTTGCAACAATAGAAGCTGTTGGTGAAAAAGAAAGATTTGCATCATAAAACCACAAATCTCAAACTGACATGACTGCAGTGTATCCCACACATTAATTTACTTGCGGCGGTCTGCCACAATATCAACATTGGCCGCCACATATGGATTTTATACAGCACAACTGTCCGTAAATAGCATGCTGTTATATACTCTGATACAGTGGATGGTGGTGTAGTTTTAATTCTGCCGGTAAAACCAAAGAAAAGCTGTTGGCTTGACCGGAACTTCCTCTACTCCCTGAAGCCAGTTTTCGTATTGGCTAAGCTGTGTTTTTACATTGTGAAGAACTTCATCCTTAAAAGACTCTTCCTGTCACCTGCCAAAATTCAAATCTTACTCTGTTGGAAACACTGAACTTTGTAACTTACGTTGTGTGCAGGTTGACGTGTAGTCAAGGCAGCAGTCACAAAATGTTGTGCACTCGTCATTACAGAAATACATCTGAGAACAGGTCCTGAAACAAGAGTCGTCTTGACCAGAGCAGCACAGCACAGGTCGACCTGCACAGCCTGCAGCACAGACAAAATGGCTGTATAACAGATCAACAATGCACCAATCTATAATAATTTTAGCAGGTTATTTCAAGATCAGTCGACAAAATCATGTTTAAAAGTATCAAATTAAAACTTTTATGTTGAAAATATGATATATATATATATATATATATTTTTTTTTTAATTGAGTGGCTAATACGGTCTCTATATTGAGGCAAATGTTTGCTACATGTTGGTGGTATGCAGCCTGGGGACATGAAAGAGAGACAACACATGGGTGTGGCTGAACATTGTGGTGTTGAGGTGGAGCCTGACTGGAGACATGGGCACAGTTTATGAGGTGGCAAGGTGGATATTACCTGTTGGGCTGGTACTGGGAGCTGTAGTTTGAGCTAGAAAGTGAAAGTGAACAATGACATGTCATCAGCTTTAGGTTTACCACATCTCCCCTTTCTTATTGTGTTCATGGTGTCACAGAAACGCTCATTCATGCCTTAGTTACATCCAGACTGGATTACTGCAATAGCCTTCTCCTCAGTTTACCCATCCACAGATTAAAAAAACTTCAGTACGTCCAAAACTCAGCTGCCAGAGTCCTAACTCACACCCGGTCCTGGGAACACGTCACCCTCACCCTTCAGCACCTGCATTGGCTCCCAGTCTATCAGATCACTTTTAAAACACTTCTTCTTGTTTTTAAATGTCTTAATGGCCTGGCACCTGCCTACCTATCCTTTCTTCTCCACCCCTATACGCCACCCCGTTCATTACATTCCTCTGATGCACATCTCCTCTCTATTCCCCCCTCTAGACTACACTCAATGGGTGACGGGGCCTTCAGTGTGGCTGGCCCCACACTGTGGAATGCTCTTCCCCACAGTTTGCGCCGTTGCACATCTATTGCTACTTTTAAATCACAGCTGAAGACCCACCTTTTTAAACTTGCTTTCCCTGATGATTTGTTATACTTTTATTATTTGTTTTATGTATACTTTATTTGTATACTTAACTTTGTTGTTTGACTGCTGTTTTCTTTGTTTCTATAAAGTGTCCTTGGGTGACCTGAAAGGCGCTTAATAATAACAACAACAACAACAACAACAACGACAACGACAACGACAACGATAATAATAACGATAACAACAGCAACAGCAACCACAACCACAACCACAACCACAACCACAACAACCACAACAACCACAACCACAACCACCACAACCACAACCACAGCCACAACCACAATAATACCTTTATTATTATTGTTATTAAATTGGGGATTTAAATTGAGCCTGTGCTCAATATACTAAAGAAGAAGACTGGTATGGATGTCACAGGGATCTGTCTGGTGCAACAAAAGAGAGCAGTGATGTTGTTCAGTCTCCCCTGTAAGATGTGAGGCTGATGTTGTTTTTTCAGACAACTTGATCCACTCGGTTACCCTGCAACAGGTGGACAACGGCCAGTTTCCAGGTGTGACAGCAGAACACAAAATGCTAATACTTGTTTGGGGACTAGATTACATGGCATTAATGTTATTTTCACAGTCAGGTTAATAGACAGCTTCACACAATAACTGAGGTATTTTCAATTTAGTCAAAAGGTTGTAATTGACAACACATTTATTATTTTCCTTACTCAATTTGTCACCTGTATCTATATAAGTAGTAGCATGGTGGATTTAGTAATGGTGGCACTTACCATCGTCAAGAGTAACCCATTTACATACAACCTTTATGAGATGAAGGCACTTTTCTTACTGAGGATCAGATTTTGTTATGCTTGTTGCCCCTTTTATAAGGGTTATTTTCACATTGAGGTCAGGACAAACAGCACTGATAAATGAACTCTCAATGTATGATATGGTGAAAATGTATGATAAGTAAATGTTGTTTAGTTGGCACTTGAATTGCTCTGGATCCATCGACTAGGGATGCAGATTGTAAGTAATATTTCTGATGACTAGTTGGCTGCCTTTACAACTGATTATCGATGTATTGTTGATAATGTGTGAGACATTTGGGGATTCTTCCATAACCTGGTCCGGCAGGAGCTTTTTATTATACATTTACTATGGAACTGCGCTTGTTAGCATTAAATAATTTAGCATTGTGTTTTGAAATAACCCAATTAGCTGTGTCATGTCGTATTTAAATGATTAAATCATTCAGCAATTGATTCGATTTTTATATTTAATGAAACCGTTCAATATTAAATGCGATAATGTTCTACTCACCATAACAGAGAGGTGGCAACCCCGACAGGAAAAAGAAGTACAATGCAAACCAATCCATGACTGAGTGTAGATGCTGAGTGTCACTTGAGATTATTTATACTTGCATATCAACATTACGTACATTTTTAGACACACACACACCCACAGGTGAAATCCCGGCAAGAACACATCCAATGTTTTCAGAAAAACAACTTCCTTGTTTTAACAGTAACAAGTTACTGATGTTATGTAGTACTCCTTCCAAGAGTTCCTCCAGTTCTACAGGCAGGTAATGGGTAACACTTTCAGTCTGCAGATATTTCAAGAATGTTGTTAGCTCCACTTGAGACTGAAATGACGAGACTGATAGAGAAACAAATTCATCCACAGCGCACAGTTATTTGAGCAATGCAACGAGGTGAAGCATTTATTGCACATCAAACTTATTTGGAACAGTGCCAGACAGTGAAACAAAATCCATTCGTAGTAGTGCATAATCATCATGAAATATACCATATAATACATTGTGTTTTAAAGAAGCTGTTGCTGCATAAGGCAGGATATATGCACAGCTCTAAGAAAATCACTTTTGAATAAATACTATGCAGGGCAGTGACATATATAGTGAGTCTGACATTTTATCACAGAGTTCAATGAGTTCTTAAAAAAAAAGAGATGAGGAACTTTTTCAAAATAAACTTGTAATCCTAACATCAGATTATTGAAACAATGGAAATTCCCAGAATAATGTTGGTGCAAAGAAATTTGGACATCATTGCCATTGTCATGTATATGCCAAGTCATGTTTAGTAGGGGTTTGTGGGAGGTGAGTTGTCTTTAAAAATGTGCATGAATGTTGCCTGTTTTTTATTTTGTAATCAATCCAATAGCAGTTATGGGCCCTCTTGTAAACTAACACAGTAACGTTTCTACTTGTAGTCAGAACTATCTCTTGCCATGTCTCATCCTTAGATCCATTCGATTTTCACACTCTCCAGCTCTCTCCAAACTCTCGAGCGTTCCTGGCCCTGCTGCCATCTGGCTTCGTCCAGTCATTCCCCTTGTCTCTGTCGAAGTTTCCACACAAACCCCCCACCTTCCTCATGTATAAGCGTGGTAGAATGATCTCTGCGGGAAGAATAATAAACCACATTGTGTGGGTTAATCATGGTATAACTCTCTCCTGGGCAAAATAAATCATTCTTAGTAATTGGAATGGAATGATCTCAAGGATTTGATATGAGTTCTACCAGGAATAATTCTACTGGACTTGTTTAATGAGGTGAACATTGGTTACCTGCTGTGTGGTGTCCATCAAACTCCACAGAGAGGCCGAAGTCAGTCTTCAGGTAGATGCGGGAGGATCGCTCATAGATTTTTAGACCAGCAGCCGGCGACACAGGAGCATTAGTTCTCTTTCCATCCACCTGGAGAAAGACAGAGTACGGGATGTGTCAATGCATCATGTCAGTTTATCATATTTAAGAAGACTTGTCTGGTGTAGTATTCATTCTTGTATTGTTATGTGTATTGTGCGCAAGGTTTCACAAAACATGCATTCTCAGTCATGCTCCCGGTGTGACTCGAAGGATGGTCTTGTCTGTCTGTACATCAGTTCAACACTGTTCAGACTGAAATATCTTGACAGCAATTGGATGGATTGGCAACATTTGGTACAAGCATTCATGGTTCCCCTAGGGCGAATACCACTGACTATGATTGTCTCTGCAAAGCTTTGCTTTGTAGAAGCAATTTTAATGAACAATAGCGATAAGTGCACACATTGTATTTCCGGTCCAGTCTACTTCGTAATGAAGGTCTCCTCGTGTGTCGCCTGTTAATTGCTCTTAATGTTAAACTGCCGCTGTAGGGTATTTTTCATTTGCATTAGCAGTAAATCAATACAGCGGCGCTCTTCAGATGGCGAGTGTATATTAAAACCCAGTGTACTGGGTAACAGTGGTGTTGTAACAAGCTTATTAGATGGTGGGAAAATTTCGTGACCATAGCAACCCTAATACCGCTGTAAAAATGTTTGAGTGTTAGGCCAACTAAAATATGCTCAAGCTTGTGTACCAGTGTTCTTTGGATATCAGATATAATATACCGTGTGCAGGCCTTCATAGAATTACCGCAGACTGCTTTTAGAGGATACTCACGTAACATGATCTGACTCTGAAATAAATAGAATAATATTGAATCTTTTTTTACATGCTCTCTCTCTCTCTGTTTTTCTCTTTCTCTCTTTCATACATTCACAAATGCGTGTAAAATGCCAATAGGGAAATAACATATGACAGAGCATAATTTAGCACATAACACATCATCTGCCTCACTGCTGTCGTAACACCACACAGAGAAAATACGAGGGTGTGCTAGTTATTTCCCTCAGCGCTTTGACAAATGTTTGTGGGCGGGCAGAAATACGACAATATTAACCCATGAACAAAATATTGTGTCTGCTGAAAAGGCGCTGCAGGAAAATGAGATGGAGGCAGTGTGTCGTTAAAAATGCCCTTGATACTTACAACCAGCCTCCGCTTCTTCTTGAACTCCACAGTGTGGTTGTACACTCTGATTTTAAGCCCTTGTAATCTGTGGTGGTCCTCGTCCTCTTCACTGTCATCGTCATCATCTTCATCACTATCATCTTCATCTTCGTCCCTGACTCTGCGACTGTTGTTTTCTTCACTACTGCTGTCACCGTGCTGATGACTATCGTCGTCGTCATCTTCGACGCGTGTATTGATGCCAACGATGTAGACATCTGGAAGGTAATTTGGCATGTTCTTGGTCTGGACCAGCACATATGAGTGCTCACCTTCAAAGTCATACTTCTTTCTATCAAAGGTTCTGTAGTCAGAGTCACTCCTTACAGTGCACTCATCGAAGCCTGTGAAGAAACAAGTGCAGAGCAATTAATACATCAGTGAATAAGATGCATGGTTTGGATACGTCACAGTTGTTAAATGTCGGCATTTACTGCACCTGTGGACTGGCAGTAATATTCGCCCTCAACATTTTGAAGACAGACAGCATTTCCATCACACTCATCTTCGTCGTCGCATTCAATCTTCCCCACACCGTGGCTCTCCTCGCATTCACATTTCTGAGTACAGTGATTGGTGTACCACTCTTCACGGAACTGACAAAAAGATTGAGAGTCATCACAGAATCTGAGTGTTTCAGAAAGTAAATGTTTGTATTTGAAAAGCAGCGCTGTAGATAATGTGTGTCATTGATAAAAAGATATTCTTAACTATCACTTACATCATATTTGGTGCCATTACTATCCACACATCCACACTGCTGGATTGGCACACAAGTCCTATCTTTCCGCACAAACCCTTCATTGCATACACATCCCGGCTCACAGCGCTGATTGTCACTGCAGTGTGGCACACCGTTCAGGTGAGAACAGGTGGGAGTGCAGGCAGAGACACAAGTGGTGTAATGACTGTTCTGGGGACAGGAGGGTGCTAAAGTGGGAGACAGAAAGGTAGCGATAGTATTGGATGTATACATAGTCATGAGCTTAAAATGACGATCAAAATGTTCTTTGCAAACAGTGTATAGTATATGCTTCAAAATCTATTAGCTATGGTTATTTTTTCTTAGCTCATAGGTGAGTTTTGCCTCAGTATCTTAACATGTGAGATGTTAAGTGTAAAAAAAACTAACCAAAACAAACCAAAACTGTCCACATTTAAAAAGGAAAATGCAGACTTATAACATACTTGGTAGAGGTGTAGTTGGTGGTTGTGGTCTGGCTGTTGTGGGTGGTTGTGGAGTAGCTGCTGTTGTAGGTTGGGGTCCTGCTGTTGTCGTATGTGGCTTAATGGTCGTTGTGGGTTGTGGTCCAGCTGTTGTTGGCGGATTTGGTTTAGTTGTAGCTGGAGGTTGGGGTTTAACTGTTGTTTGTGACTCTGGTTGAGATTCAGTTGGAGGTTGTGGTCTAGCTGTTGTTTGTGGCTGCGGATGAGTTTCGGTTGGAGGTTGTGGCTTAAATGTAGTTGGAGGTTGTGGTCCAGCTGTTGTTTGTGGTTGCGGATGAGTTTCGGTTGGAGGTTGTGGCCTAAATGTAGTTTGAGGTTGTGGTCCAGCTGTTGTTTGTGGTTGCGGATGAGTTTCGGTTGGAGGTTGTGGCCTAAATGTAGTTGGAGGTTGTGGTCCAGCTGTTGTTTGTGGCTGCGGATGAGTTTCGGTTGGAGGCTGTGGCCTAAATGTAGTTGGAGGTTGTGGTCCAGCTGTTGTTTCTGGCTGCGGATGAGTTTCGGTTGGAGGCTGTGGCCTAAATGTAGTTGGAGGTTGTGGTCCAGCTGTTGTTTGTGGCACTGGTGTAGTTGTGGTTGAAGGTCTAGGTGTATTGGCTTGTGTATCACAAACAATTAAGGTTGTGGCTGAGGCAGTTGTAACGGTTGTTGGTAGCGTTGTTGTTGTTGTTGTTGTTGTTGTTGTTGTTGGGACATCAGGATTTGAAGTTTGGTGGGTTTCAGTTGCTGCTGTTGTGGAAATAGTTGTTGTTGTTGTGAAGATCGGTGGCTGTGGTTTTGATGTAATTGTAGGTGTAGCAGTTGAGCTGTTCACTGGAGGAATTTCTGGACCTTCTGTTGTAATTGGATTGACAGCGGTTGGAGCTGGAGTCATTGGTTTTACCAGGTCTGTAACAATATTTCACAACTTCAGTTAAGTTGCATCAATTTTCAAAGATGAAACGACTGTAAGTACGACTGTACTGCATTCAAACTAAATTGAATGTCAATAATAGGGCAGAATTACCTGCACAGCGTCCACGATGAAGTGATACATCATCTATAGCCACATCAGACTGATCGTTGGAACCTCTCCGCCCCTCAAAAATAATCTAAAATACGTTCACAGGTAAATACTAAAGCACAGTATACAATACAGATTAATTAGCTCCATTTACAATTATTTATTGTTGCAGGTAATACACTTGACATTAGACAGGTTAGGAGCAGAAATAGTAGGTTTTTAGTTTACCTGGAAAGCCTCAGTTGCTGTGAAGTCCACCTGAGCCAGTTGCCATGCATCTCCTTGGTCATTTCTCTTCCAAAAAACAGCATCAGCTAATTTGTTTTGGAGCAGGTAGACATGGAGGCCCATTGTATCGGCTGAACCGTACATATGGTACCAGAACTGTAGACACTGAGGACCAGAGTCAGAACACTCTGAGCTGATGAGACGAGCCGTGTCTCCATGTGTCACTCTGCTGGCCTCGATGTAAAGATAGTGACCACCTAGAAAACAAGAGTGCAACGATCAAAAGTGGCAGATCGACTTTCTGTAATGATACAGCTTTAATCCATACAGCTGTATTAATATCTGTCACCATTTATAATGTTATGTAGAGAAAAAGTGTATTACCACCAGTGTGGTCAGCCGAGGGCCCAGTCATCAGGGTGGGGGTGGAACCGCTCTGCCATGTCCAGTCAAAAGCATCCGTGACCATCTGATTCCAGCTACAAAGGTTGCTGTTGAAGCTACAATCGATACTGCAGACTGAAAGGGAACATTTGCAAAATATTGACTTTAACTACTGAGGCTTTAATGCAACTTCCCGAAAATGTTGATCTGTAACCTCAATTCCCTTAAAACATTGCACATTCAGTATTTATTAGACTTGACACTGATTTGTAAGTTCAAAATTACACTGGAGTTTGCACACCGGAAACAAAAGTTGGCACATATCCTAGTTTACTGATGCATTAGTTCTGGAAACCACAAAAAATGACATGGAAAGAATAAATTATGGAAGTCCCTCTCCAGGACTGTACAAGTGTGGCTACAGGATAGCAATGTACCTGAATGTGATGGTGGTCTGTTATCTGGAGCCTCAGTAACATTGTCCTTATTCATTAGGTTGGTTGTTGCTTCCACCATGGGAGGCATGGTGGCATTTGCCACAGGGGGCTGAGATGTAACAGGAAGCTGAACAGTAGCATTGACCACAGGAGGCTCTGGAGCTGCAGTGGTGGGCGCAGGGACACTTGGAGGAGCTGTGATGTTTCCATCAGGTTTAGGAGGAGGTGTCACAACACCACTCAGATCTGCATGAAAGACCGATTATTGTAATTATTTCAAACATAATCAAGCCACGCTGCCTTTAGCCTTGATAAGTTTGGCGGTACTGTGTGCAAATTTCTTACCAGAGCATCGGCCGTGATGTAGCTTTACGTCATCTATGGCCACATCGGACTCTTCGTTGGAGCCTCTACGCCCCTCAAAGATGATCTAAGTTAGGAAAAGAAATGCATGTTTTAGTATTTCTAAGATGTCTCTTATTGTTAATATTCTACCAGTACAACGTGACTGGTGGAAGATGTCTGACCTGATAAGCTCCAGTTGATGTGAAGTCCACCTGAGCCAGTTGCCATGCATCTCCTTGGTCATTTCTCTTCCAAAAAACAGCGTTGGCTAATTTGTTTTGGAGCAGGTAGACATGGAGGCCCATTGTATCGGCTGAACCGTACATATGGTACCAGAACTGTAGACACTGAGGACCAGAGTCAGAACACTCAGAGCTGATGAGACGAGCCGTGTCTCCACGTGTCACGCTGCTGGCCTCGATGTAAAGATAGTGACCACCTAGAAAAGAAGAGTCGACCATCAAAAGTGGCAGACTTTTCCGTGGCGATACCGCTTTAATCCATACAGCTGTATAATATCTGTCACCATTTATAATGTTATGGAGAGAAAAAGTGCATTACCACCGGTGTGGTCAGCCGAGGGCCCAGTCATCAGGGTTGGGGTGGAACCGCTCTGCCATGTCCAGTCAAAAGCATCTGTGACCATCTGATTCCAGCTACAAAGGTTGCTGTTGAAGCTACAGTCGATACTGCAGACTGAAAGGGAACATTTGCAAAATATTGACTCTGTCTACTGAGGCTTTAATGCAACTTTGTGAAAATGTTGATGATCTGTAACCTCAATTACCTTTAGAAAATAGCACACTCAGTATTTATTAGACTTGACACTTGTTAATTTGTATGGTCAAATGGAGTTTACAGTGGAGTTTGCACACTGGAAAGTTGTGCATATCCTTAGTTTACTGATGAAAAAATTATGTGGAAATTATGGAAATCCCAACTCCACGGCTGTACAAGCGTGGCTACGGAACAGCGATGTACCTGGATGTGATTGTTGTCTGTTATCTTGAGCCTCAATAACATTGATATTATCAATGAAGATGGTTGTCTCCTCCACCACGGGAGGCATGGAGATATTTGCCACAGGGGGCTGAGATGTAACAGGAAGCTGAACAGTAGCAGAGACCACAGGAGGCTCTGGAGCTGCAGTGGTGGGCGCAGGGACAATTGGAGGAGCTGTGGTGTTTCCATCAGGTTTAGGAGGAGATGTCACAACACCACCCAGATCTGCATGAAAGACCAATAATTGCATAATCAAGCCACACAACCTTACGCCTTGATAAATTTGGCGGTACTGGTGCAAGTCTCTTACCAGAGCATCGGCCGTGATATAGCTTCACATCATCTATGGCCACATCGGACTCTTCATTGGAGCCTCTACGCCCCTCAAAGATGATCTAAGTTAGGAAAAGAAATGCTTGTTTTAGTATTTCTAAGATGTCTCTTATTGTTAATATTCTACTGTTACAACGTGACTGGTAGAAGGTGTCTGACCTGATAAGTTTCAGTTGTTGTGAAGTCCACCTGAGCCAGTTGCCATGCATCTCCTTGGTCATTTCTCCTCCAAAAAACGGCATCGGCTGATTTGTTTTGGATCAAATAGACATGGAGGCCCATTGTATCGGCTGAACCGTGCATATGGTACCAGAACTGTAGACACTGAGGACCAGAGTCAGAACACTCAGAGCTGATGAGACGAGCCGTGTCTCCATGTGTCACGCTGCTGGCCTCGATGTAAAGATAGTGACCACCTAGAAAACAAGAGTGCAACCATCAAAATAGAATGGATAGACTCTCTGTAGTGATACAGCTTTAATCCATACAGCTGTATTAATATCTATCACTATTTATAATGTTATGTAGAGAAAAAGTGTATTACCACCGGTGTGGTCAGCAGAGGGCCCAGTCATCAGGGTGGGGGTAGAGCCGCTCTGCCATGTCCAGTCAAAAGCATCTGTGACCATCTGATTCCAGCTACAAAGGTTGCTGTCGAAGCTACAGTCGATACTGCAGGCTGAAAGGGAACATTTGCAAAATATTAACATCAACTATTGAGGCTTTAATGCAACTTCCCGGAAATCTTAATGAGCTGTAACCTTAGTTACCTTAAAAAAATTGCACATTCAGTATTTATTAGACTTGACACTTGTTAATTTGTAACCACACTTCATCTTTCTGAACAAATGGCCCATAAAATGCAGCTTCCTCTGCACTTACCCGGTTGTGCGGGGAGGATTTCTGAAGTTGTGAAAGGACGCTCGGTTCCATCAACCAGGCCAGGGATGCCACCTAAAGAAAGCGATACTGACTTTGTTTAAAAGTCCTGAGATATTTCGTCTTATGAGTTTGCAATTTATCTACAATTAAAGTTACGGCATCAAATGTGTAATGTATTCTTCTCCTCTTTGTTGGAGGTGAATGTCACCTGAACATGAGCCGAAGTGGATGGAAATGTCATCTATGGCGACATCTGATTGAGCGTCAGAGCCTCGAATTCCCTCAATGATGATCTGAAAGAGGTAGTAGGAAAATATGTCACTGTGTAGAATAAAATCCATCAGTCTTTGCAACAAAAGTGTGCAACACTCAACCAGCATCAGTTAGGCTCATATATTGTTAATATAAATTGTCAGCCTTACTTGGAAAGGACCAGCCACTGTGATGTCAACATATGCTGGCTGCCATTGGGATCCCTGGTTGTTCATCATTGCCCAGATCTTGGTAGTTTGATTGTCTTTGAGCAAGTAGATATTGAGGGCCATGGCTGAGGCTGAGCCGTACATGTGGTACCAGAACTGCAGGCAGAGTGGGCCACTATACTGGCATGCTGAGCTCATCAGACGGGCTGAGTCTCCATGGGTTACTCTATCTCCCTCAAGATACATGTAGAATCCAGCTGGAGGAATGTTAAAAATAGCAAAATAAACAGGAATACTGAAAAAGAACAACATGCATGAAAACAGTGCAGCGAGGCAACCGATGGGATATCACGGCCTGACTTTGGGTTTATTACCTCCAGTGGTGTGGTCTTCGCTTGGGCCAGTTAGGTCAGATGGGGTTGGTCCTGAATGTCTCGTCCAATCATAAGTATCCTGTATGAGCTGTTCCCACCCACACAGATTTTCTTCAAAGTTGCAATTCAGGGGACACTCTATGAAAAATCACATATGCACAGTGGAAGTGATGATTAAGTATCACAAGCAAATTATATGGAGGAACATCAAAACATGACTTTTTAAAACTTTTATTAATTATCCCAATAAACATTATTTCATCCAATCTAACAAATCTATAGCTTTCCGAGGCAAACATAGGTAAATGTACTATTTGCTATAAAAACATATTAATTGTCATTTGCATTATGTCATTATCCAAACCAGCAGTTACAAATAATCCTTCACATCACTGAATGCTCTTACTGGTCTGATCTGGTGTTGGAGCGACAGGAGCTGGAGTTGTGGTGGGATCAGCTGAAATGGGGACAAAAACAACGCAAAACGACAAACGGAAAGATGAAATTAGTTCACTACTGACGTATGTTTGGTGACCTGCCAGATATTTTGCATTAGGCCACCCCGCTACACATCACAACCACCTCATTTCTCCAACTTTTCTTCTATCAATGACAAAGCAAACAATAAACGATTAAGTCAGGACTCTTGGCAGAAGCCTTTTGCAATTGGCTTATTCTGTGTTATAATCAAAACAATAAAAGGCAGGAGCAGAGAGCTTTGAAGGTATTATTGGTAAAGAGAACCAATAAGTAGGAAATACAAGACATGTAACAGAATTACTTTAAAATTCATATACACGTCCTCTCTGACTCCGGCACTCACCGCATGCTGCGCCTGTCTGCCAATCGGAAAGCTCCACTTCTGCGACCTGGCAGGCTGCTGCATAGGACTCCAGAGATTCGCAAAGGGTGTGTTTGTCACCGCTTGTGGCACAGTAGTCATACACGCAGCTACTCAGGTATATGCTTGGGTGAATGACTTTATGGCAGGACTTGAAGGCATCCCCTAGCAGCGCGTAACACTCATTGTAGGCCTCATTCTCCTCGTCATAATCACACAGTCTGGGATCATTTGGATGAGCAACACACCTGGAGGAGAAAGATTAGCCGCATGGAAAAATATCTAGACATTTTGATTCGTTGTGTCACTTCAAAATAATAAAAAAAAAAGATGAATGCTTGATAATTCCTGTATTTACTCTGAATAATTCTTTAACAGCTTGTTTTAATGTACAAGCAAAAACAAATGTTAGATTGCAGGGGTGTGAGCTTGGTATATGTTCTGCCAACCTAACCTGCATTGTATACATGTGCTCAGCTTGTAATTAGCTGATAATCAATATGGTAATTGGGCTTTTTATTTGGTTGCTAATAAACTAAACGAGCAAGCCAGGCTGTGAGATTGTGTGCTTGATAACGGATTATTACTTGCACCCGGACATCTTTGTAAAGCACAAGCCACATCTACGCAGAAGATTTTTCTGTACTTGGGCAAAGTGGTGGTTTTCTGGTGAGTTAAATGCTATTATCACTGTGCGGACAATGACAATGCCGACATGTATATAATGTTTTTCCATGTCCATCATCTTAGTTTAGTGTGCTGGCATGCTATCAGTTGCTAATTAGCACCAAACACAAGAACAGCTGAGCCTGATAGACATATAATTAGCGCTATGCTGCTGGTGAGGCTCAGGAAACATATTCTGTTTACCTGCTGTTGAAGTGTTTGCATTTTCCCTTTATCGGAACATTTATAAGCTGAATGTGTACAGATACCTCATATAATAGAATGACTTACTCATTATTGTCTTGCACCCTCCAGCTGTTGGCAAACTCAAAAGCCCCGGTGGCATTCTGCCCTCCCGGTGTTACGAAGTCATCGTCCTGTTGTTCAGAGTAGGTGCCGCACAGTCCGCACAGTTCATACTTGTAGCGCTCATCCACTTGCAGGAACAGCCTGTTCTCCCTATCTATCATCATTCTGAGGCCAAAGGTTGTCTCCAAGACAATGTAGTTACCCTTAGTGAAGACCCATATTGAGCTGGATATTCCTTTCTTGGAAAAGGGAAGCGGGACGGCGACATCATTCACCTAAAGAGAGGACCATGCATCATGCATTTATTTTGTAAGTTGATTATTGCGAGAACTGAATGTTTTTATCTGCTGCCATGATAGTTGATGCAGCTAATAAGCTGGCAACTAGCTGTTCAAGCACAAAGTTAAGTGGGTCAGCTAATGGTGTATTCCTGTGAGCAACTTCCTCCACTGACCTGACACAGAGCAATAACAGGCTCATATAAAGATGAGTGTGCTGACACTCCAGTCATTGGCCACTAGACACAGCTGATGGGCTGGAAGCTGCCCAGTTTCATAGCCTTTGTTTCAACCTCTTGCTATCAAAGAGTTTAATATGGGATTGTTTGATATAGAATTACAAGAAGTTTTAATGCTTACGTAGATCTCTCCGCTCTGACTCAGGGTGACGTTTAGCTCGTCAGTCTGAAGGGTCACAGCTTCCAGCTTGGACAGGGTGAAGTTCCCGAGGGGAGGATGCATGTTGTGTCCGATGACCGTGAACTGGACTGAACTTTCGTCTCCACACGTTGTAGTGAGCGTGTAACTGCAACCCCCTTGGAAATCGTAAGCCATCCCGTCAAATGTGATGTAGTGCGGATCACCGTACACGCTGCAGGTGGCGGCATTGAGGAGGAAGCAACCTTTGACCCCTTCCTCGACTCGACAAACCTCGTTGCGTCCGCATTCCGTGTCTGAACATGCCACAACACCGTCAGCCATGCATTGGCACTGCAATGAACACTCTCCCTCCAGCCACTCTTCTCCTCTCTGTAGGCAAAAAGGCAGTTGTGTGAATGAATCTTAGCACCGTGGGACTCAACAGGCGAATACGACGTTTCTCCGTGATCATCATCGACGCCGCCTACCTCATAGTGTTTCCCATCAGACAAGCACCCACAGTCTTCCGCTGGGACGCACTTGCCCCCGCTAAGTTTGAATCCCGAGTCACACTCGCATCTTTCCACACAGCTTCCACAGGAGCCGGCTGTATCCTGGCCAGGGCACACCTCGGGACAGCCATCAGCACACGAGTTATAATGGCTGTTCACAGCACACTGAAGTGCTGTGAATGGAGGAACAAGGAGAGCGCTTGACCTCGACTGTTATTGCATTATTACATTTATCATTTACGGTTATTTCCCTTATTTTAATAAAAACAGGTAGAGACAATTAAAAGGAGGAAGCAATAAAGCAACATACGGCAGAGTGAAGAGTTCCTCCATACGGGTAAGGCAACCCCAGCCTCCTGACAGATATCAGCGTAGACCTTCATTGTCGCGCATAGCACCTCTGGGTCACCATGACTGGAGCACATGCCGACCACACAGCCCCTGAAGTAGCTCTCTGCCCCCAGAATTGATAGGCAGTCAGCGAAGGGCCCAGTACTAGAGAGGAGGCCTCCACAGTACAGCTCGCCAGCATACTCAGCCTCCTCCATTGGATCACACTCATGAGGCACTAGAATGGTCTCGCAGGACAAAGCGCTTTCTCCGGTCTGCCAGCTCTCAGCGAGAGCTGTGGCATCCGGGGCGTCCGTACCATCGGGCCTTCTGAAGTCATCTCCTCTGTGGTGGTTAAAGTTTCCACACATGCCGCAGACGTGATCAGAGTAAGCGGGCGGCAGGTTGATGTGGACGGCGCCGGCATTGTCGTACGAAACAGACAGACCGAATTTGGTCACCAGTGTGACGACAGCGGGGTTTCTCTTGATGCTGACGGCGCCGCCGCCGAGCTTTAGTGGGAGCTTCTTCCAGACTCCATTAACCTGACGAAACAGTGTCACAGTGTCAGCTTTTTAAGACATCCTTACCGGCTGTCGTTGACAATAAAAAGCTGCATGCTGAGGATACAATAGATATCTTTTTGAGAGAATTGATAAGGCTGATAAGTCCTCTGTGGATTCCAGGATGTTACGCCACTGAATTCTGCACTTAATTCTGCTGATAAACTCAAGTTTATCAGCAGAATGTGCTGCAGATACGGGAACTGCTTAATCCAGTACATTACACAGCTCAACACTCATTACAGCAGAAATGGCAATGGGCCACAAAACCAAGGTTTGTACACACTGTACTGTGCTGTGCTGTGCTGTTTTTTTGTTAAAGCTTAAAATAGAGAATGGGAACAGCTGCCAGCAAAACAAACTGTGGATGTTTGGTCTGCAAGTTAATCTCTCCTTTTAATTATCAAACTAAAATACTCATTGTCCATTTTATGTGATGGCGCACTGATAAACAACTTGAACGGTTAAGACTGTCAAAAATCAGTTCATGTCTACAAGAGTGTAGCGATAGAACATGTTACGTTACATGTAAATGATGAAGCTTATTTGGATGGTTTAGGCTAAAGAATTATTAACATTATTACAACAGTCATTAAAGCTTGTTCCCCTTTGTAAATGGAACAGCATGGTCTGCCATCAGGACATTTTAGCTTTTGGGAAGGATGGTTCATACATGGGTAATTACTTCCATTGATGATTAATCTACTATTTTCTTAATTAACCGATTAGTTGTTTGGCCTGTGAAATGTCAGAAAATGGTCAAAAATGATGATCAGTGTTTCCCAGAGTCAAAGATGACGTCCTCAAATGTCTTGTTTCACCCACGACCCAAAGATACTCAGTTTTTTTTTATCAACCAGCAGTATAGAAACCAAAACATATTCACATGTTTCTTCCTTGAAAAATTACTCAAACTGATTAATTGATTACCAAAATAGTTGATGATTATTTTGACAGTTGACAACTAATTATTCAACAGATTAATTGTTGCAGCTCCACACATTGGCAGACGCTTTATACATTTGCATTGGACCCCCAGTATGTGTGCGTCTCAGTTTTAAATAACTCACCACAGCACGGTCCGTCTGCCTTCTCAGCAGGGACACTCTCAAGTTTCCGATCTTCACAATGACCTGTTGGACAGCTGGCAGGGACGCGTTCCCGTTCTGCTCATTGACCACTTCCACACTGAACACGGGCAGGGCTCCAGCGGGTGAGCAGGTCTTAGCGAGTGTGTAGGTGCAGGGGGCCATGAAGCGGAACAGCACTCCATCAAAAGTGCTGCAGTCTGTGTTACTGTGAATAGTGCACATCCCTGAGGTGGAAATCCCACCGGAGGGACTTCTTTGAGGACCGCAGATTTGGCCCTCAGGGCACTGAGACGGCGAGCAGGAGAGCTGGCCGGCAGAGCAGAGGCAGCGGGTGGACTCGTCCGTCCAGAACTCTGTGTTCGATTCACACTGCTGTCCTGTGGGGGCGAGGTGACCGAGTAGAACATCATTTTATAATCACAACACCATCTGGCAAGGAATGACTGATGAATTATTCTTTTCACTGTCAAAGCTGTGTGGACTTTTCTTTTTATCTTAGTTATCCAATCTATTATTTATGTTAGTCAAACTTAGTTTAATGTTTTCTCACTTAATATTGAACACAAGTATGAAAAACATTAGTACGAAATGGTTTAATGACAATAGATGTTTCTTTTACGATGATCACATAGATATACCTGAATATATTGTGTGATTTTTTTGATTCTATATATATTGATGGAAGCAAAAGTAGGCTGTTTTTTTATACTGTAAAAGAAGAAGAAATGAATAATTACCACATGAGCCTCTCCTCACACCTATCCGATGAAATGCGATCTGTTGCTCCATGGATACTGCTTCAAAGACAACCTGATGGAAAACAGCAAGTCATCATTTGCTAATCCTTGTTGACATAGTGTATACCCAATTAAAATACCGTACAAAGACAATATATTTCAATCAAATATGTGCTTATTGTGAATTTGATGCTGGCAACATATTTCCAAGAAAAGACTGGGAAAAGTGGTGGAATGCTCAAAAAACAAAAGGCCATAGTTTCATGATTTGGTATGAAAAGAGCATCCTCGAAAGGCTCAGCTGTTCACAAGCAAGACTGGGGTGAGGTTCACCACACTGATTACCACTTGATTACAAATATGCCATTTTACCTGAGTCTCTGGTTCCATGATGTTCAAGGGGATGAACACCTGTCTCCAAGAATCCCTGGGGAGGGCAGGCGAGCTCCAGATTTCCACCAGACGAGTTCTGCTTTTTACCAGGGCGCGGAGTTCTGAACCCTCGGCTGCAAACGGGGCGCGGTACCAAAACTCCAGACAGGCCTCGCCCTCCATCTCTAGTGGAGCACTCTCTAAAACGTCCACTTCAGCATCCCCTGGAGGTCAACATGCGCATAAGAAGATTCAATACTCTACGAATGTGACCAAAGTCATTAAAAAATGTTTTTTCTATTCAACGACTCTACCCTTAGCAAAAAGTAATATACTTGAAGTTCATTTTAAGTATGCTTGAGTATAAGTTAGCAAGTATACTATGGACCATGTACTTGTAGCGTACTAGAAAGTATACTAATTTTATACTTCTTCGGACTAAAGTGGAACATTTAAGTTTATAAAAGTATACTATAAGTGTACTTCATGAGGTCATTTTAAGTTTACAGAAGTATACTTTCAAGTATACAACAAGTACACTCATCTATGCACTACTAGTGTACTAAGTGTATACTTCTAATCCACATTTTAGTTTATTAACATGTAGGTTCATAACAGGGGTAGTACCTAAATGCAAATGTGTGTAGTGATTAACATTTTTATTCTGTTTATTTAAATGTAAACACAAGTCAATGATTTCACATTAATTAGCACTTTCATCAAGATACTATTATTAGTATTACAAGTATTAATACTTGTAATTCAGCAAATTCTAGCCGGAACTTCACCATTTATTAACACACACACACCAACAATTAAACATACAAGAAGTCTCTCCCAGAAAACACCCCTTCACTCACGGTGCCAACATTTTTATCATCTTTGTTAATTTGACACAATTTAACCACAGAACAAGGATGTGAATTAACCCGCAACCATCTTACACATCATCTTATTCACAACCACATTCACAAACCATAATTACACCAACAACAATAAAATACCCAAGAGTCTTTGCTCCACAGGGGCGTTATAGTATACTAAAGTACAATTATAAGCTTTAGTATTAAAGTATAAGTGTAAGTATAAGTATTAATGTACTTAGTCTTAGACTATTCTTTATACTTTTCAGTATAAGCCAAGTATACTTCACTATGCTTTTCTTAAGTATATAAAATATAGTATATAAAAAGTACACTTCAAGTATAGTGCCTCAGTTTTAGTATAAAATAAGTATACTTGTTGTACTCTTGAATAAACTACTTTTTGCTAAGGGTATGCTTTTTAAATGACACATTATAATTGGTAAAGGGCATGTTAACTACACAGATGAGGAATTAGCTTTTATGCTGCATCAACATTTTGTGATGGAGAGGAGTAGCAAACCATTATCTTTGTTATTGTGATAAAACAGGAAGTGCATCTGTTGTGGCACAGGTTTAAAATGCAAAATGTTGCTAAATTTGAGCCTTAAGTGGAGGCCCTCTACTTTAATTGCCCCTGGATGAACACCAGGCTGTAAAATATTATTAGCCTGCTTCAGATCAATTAGTGATATGCAGCGCGGCACGGACACAGTCATAGTCACAGCCTGTCTGGAGATTAAAACAGAACTGTGGACCGATGTTCCAAATCCCCTGAAAGAGGGCGGGATGCAATTAAATGACCTCAGTCGAGTTATCTCTAAGTGTCCGAGTTAACTCAACTAACCTGTTTTAACAACATTTTAAAAAAACACGAACATAGGTGGCTCTCAATGCCTCCAATTAATCATATTCGTTGCTGTGATGTTGTGCAGTAAATGTTATCTCCTGTACCTGTTGCTGAAGTTAGTCGGTTCCTTGTCCAGTCACAAATCTGATTGTTCTGTCCGTCGGTGTAACACACTGTAACATATTCTATGACAGAGGAGAAAGAGGTTACATAGAATAATATATAGTGTGTACATCTCTCTGCTTGAATATTAATCTGGAATAAAGTATCTTCCAGGTCTAGGTGAGTGTGAAACTTCATACCTGAGTTTGGCCTCCCTTCTGGTAAAGTAACGAGTGAAAAGTCATTTTCAGCCCTGAAATAGAAAAAAAAAAATGAGAGTGGATTTCTTTAAAAAAAAAAAAGAAAAGAAAGACATCTAATAAAATATCTGACTGACTCAGAGACAAAACCTTAACACAAATCAAAAATCCCATTCAGTTTCCACTTAGCAGAATTAATACGACAAGCGTGGCAATATTTCAAATAACTTGACGGTTAAAAAGTTTCATTATCTGGAGACCCACCTGCACCGAGTCCCCGTCTGAGCTAAAAGGAGTAGAGTCACTGTGACCAGCAAATCTGTGTGGAGTCCTCCAAGCATTGCTGATCCTTTGCCGGCAGCTTCTCAGCTGCTCTCCCGTTGCTAATACTCGCTCTTCTTTGATGAGTCAAAGAATGAATGATGAGCAGTAACTGTGGTGGAGCTCCTCTGTCGAGTGCGGCTTATATTAACCTGCAACTGGCAGCACAGAGGTGTGGGCCCTCCTGTGTCAGTCACAGAACAAAGCAGGCGGCTTTTCAGGCATTTATAGCCCCGCCGCCTATAACCAGGTAACCTCAGCAAGTGGGTGGAGAGAGAGAGAGACGACTGAAGGGCAGGAGGACATTAAAAGGGGGTTGGAACTGAATCCATGGCTAATGACATGGTGATATGGCGAGGTCAGGGTTTGGTGTTGCTTGGTCATAAAAGGCAGAGATACAAAAAGGAAATGAACATACAAATGCTTGAGGAAATAAAACAGTATGATTTCTTCCATTGATTCCTCACTGTGATGTAAAAGTGGTGAAGGTGAAGGATATACCTTACCATGTGACATTTTGAGTGATATGGGACATTGTGAAGTTGAGTTTTGATGGTTTTAAAGCCCATGACATGGAATTTGACTTGAACCTGCCTCAGGTACCGATGAAAAATCAAACGGTAAATGTAAAGTCTGCGCTTGACAAGTGCTTGAACACAGTACAAAGGTTTGAAAACTTACAGAGGAAGGAAAGAAAGAAAGAAAGAAAAACATGGAGTTGTATCTGCTAATCACTGTTCATAAAATATATTAGTTTATTATTTGTTGCAGCGTTCATTCCTGCACACAGTTACGCTACGGGACAAACTATTGTAATTCAGAAGCACACAACATTACAAGATGAGGGTCAGATCAGTGAAGCGGAAATTCCATTCTGGCACCTTTGGAGAAATGTTAACATTATTAGCCTTCCAACAAGAGGTATTTGTATTGGCAAAGGCTGGGGTTAGGAATGAAAGGTTTGACCCTTGACACGTGCATCTCAAAACATATTTATGCAAAGGTACTGGATCATGTTCAGTCTAGCAGAACTGACCATCTTCGTGATTTCGACGTGCCGTAAGAGGCCAAAAAGATAATTTTCCATGCAAATTACTGCTAATCCTCTGACTCCGTCACACTCGGTAAAGATAAGACAACACGAGCCGTTAAGAGTGTCAACTTATACAATCCATACAGCAAGGCATGTGTACATTGTGACCCGATAATGTTGTAAAAACCGGGCTTCAAGAAGTGTCTGCTGCAACTCTATTTAGTGTGTATCAACTAGATAAGAAGTGCACACTGTGAGAGCAGGTGGACAATGAGTGATAAGAAGGAGGAGCTGCATGATTCACCTGTTGTGACATTCCTGCAGCCCTGTCGCTATGTGTCAACAGGGAGGGCCCAAAACAAATACGAGCGCTCTCTTAACCTCTCCTTAAGCGAAAAGACGGTCTTTGTTAGGGAACAGCTGTAAAAGCCCGCTTTACTTTCAGGGTGTAAGATCTGATAACAAGTTGCTGTGCTTGTTGGCAAAGAGAGGGCAATCTACTAACTATCTAAACTAGAGAGATTATCTCCAGTTATCTGCAAAGCCTGATTCCGTAACAGATAGTCACAGTGTTATATCAGTGTTTCTCAGGTGTCGAAGGCAACAGGAAGCGAGTTACTCATAAACTGAACCACACAGATCCGAACGGAGCGGGTGATAACATTTTGGAGGGCTTTACCAGGAAATAAAATGGATGTAGGGCTCCGTAATGCCTCGTCAGAAAAATGCTTATTTACTCTCCAGCTGTTTGTTTGACCTCATTTGGTCATCATTTGTTACTTATTGCATTTTACTTTGCTCATACACATTTTTACAACCATTCACACAAGCAATCGAAGTATAATGAATATCAAAGCTGGATACCGGGGTACGATTGACACCATCAGTACACAAAATCAGACTGATCTGATAGCTGATACTGTATATGTATACATTTCCACATCGCACATAGCAGTAACAGCCTGGATCATTACTGCGGGGGAGTTGTCTGTCTGCTGATAAGGCCAAACCCTGAGGGTCAAGTACATCCAAGTCACCGGTGGAGCAATCTCTCCGCCACACCCATATTAGAAAAATACACGACATGGTAACGTTATCGATGGAACCATGTTTCAAAATTGTAATAAAACCTAATCAATCAGACAGTGCTGCTCAATTGCACAGCTATAAATCCATAAACCCATGCTTGGACTCATGCCTTCAAACCGTCTTCAGCCAACAAATGAAGGACCCATTAATAATCAACCTTGCCCACAGGAAGCGGGAGAGAGAGCAACAAGGGGCCAAGACATGGCAATATACTGTGAGCTTTTCCAAGGATCATTATGGACTACAGATGATCCATGACTAACAGCTTATAAGCTCGTGTTTGCTCTTGGAATCTCCCCTTTGCCTAGGCAGAAAATAAATGGAACACCTAGGTAAGCAAAGGAATGCACTTTTTACAGATGTCAAGGAGAGAGGGTGACCTGCCCCCTCAAGGAATGTTTTGCTGTTTACCAAGTTTACCATTAAAAATTGTGTAAAACAAATGATAAGTGGACAAACATGTATGTACAATCTGTAATCCTCCAGCTGCGATCTCAAGATGATCTTGAATACTTTTCATTGTGGAGACAACGAGGCCATACGATGAGAAGCGTAAGCGGGTGGGAGTTAAAGCGCCAGAGTGCTCCAAGACAAGTGCTTGTCAGATGGCCGGACAGATTTGGAAACCTCCTCTCCCTCCAAACACTTTGCTTATGTTTCATTGGAGGCGCTGCGATTGGCAATTTCAGCAAACTTCTGACAATCCCACGAAGGCGACAATCCCACTTCACACAGCCATTTGCCAGGTGTGGTGTGAGAAAAATGTAAGTCATGTTCTCTTGCGAGCTTTCGTTTCCGTCTGTATCCTGCAGTACACCAGAGTTTTTTTTTTTACAGCTAGAGCTTGTAGAGACTTCCTGAAATGGCACAACAGTAGTGATGTGTTTTACATCTACCAGCAATGATCGTGCGACAGCTACTGGGAGGTGCCATGAGCACATCGACAGTGTTTGTGTTTCTTTGTCGTGTGCACTGCAGATTGAAACTAGAATGGCACTCAGTAGAGTGTATACCTCCAACAGTCGCCTTTATCCACATCAAATTGGACTTTTTTTCATACATACCAGCCAACTAAGTGTGCCTGATTTTTTTTTTCCCATCTAGATCCATGCATTGATCCCTGAGAATTTAACAAAAGCCTGGAAAAACGCACTAAATTGCCACGTATAATTAAGGGGGAAAGACTTGCTGGATCTGACTCGTTATCCAGATTTGCACCAAAAGTGAATGGGCGCTACTCTGGACTGAGACCTATACTCCATCCAAGTTTGAAAACAAAACCTTGGCGGAGGTGAACATATTTGCGTCTTCGCCTAGGGTTGAAACACTATGAGATTTATACGGTTTGGTAACCATCTCAGTTTTCACAACGTCATAGTAAGTTAGTTAGTTAGTTATTCCATAATTAGAGCGCCCCCTAAAGGAATAAACATAGAAGGGGAGGTTTTGTTTGCTTTATGTGATTTCACAAAACATTGTCCAGATTATAAATTATGACAGACATGAAATCTGGCCTTCGAGGCGGCCAATCAGAACAACTTTACACTTCTGCTGTGGTCAGACCACAGCTCATGAGCCGGTCCCTTACCCTTTGACTTTCGAAAAACAAACTATTTTTTCGTAAGTCTGCTCGTCTCTTGCAAAACTTTTGTCCCTCCACCTTGGTAAACTGTCCTCCACCCTCACATTTTAGTTCAAGCACCCTTTTGTCAGAGCTCAGGTTGTACCAAGCTTGCTCCCAAAGGTCACCCCTGCTGAAAAGAAGAAAATCAATCGACAGTGCAGCCCTTCATCTGCGAATAGGTCAGTCAATGGCATATGAAAATCTTCCCTGCCTTGCCTCCAGTCTGCTTGTGTCTTCACACTCTGCGGTCCCTGGAGATGTCCTCAGCTGTGGCAGCAGGGTCAAGGTCACGGTTGATAGATAATACCGGGCAAGATGGGGCAGACGCCGAGCTCTCCCTCATGTCAGAGCTTTAGCACTTCTACTTTTTATTGAGCTCTAATTCATATACTCACTCCCTTCCCTTAAATGTGGGAATTAAATGAGGACAACTGGGATCACGTCGCTTCTTCTGTCTGCCGTCTGAGGCCAGGCGCGGTGATTCAGTGCAGGGTCGAGGTCATCAGAGAAGGAGACCGGTGGGATTGCAGTTCAGTCCACGGGCTCTCATTCATGTCTCGGGTTCTAATCGACACCTCGGAGCTCTTCTGTTGAGGCCCTATTTCGTCAGTCTGAGGAATATAGCATCTGCCTCATCCGGAAAGTGCTTCGGGTCACTCCCGTGGTTTTTAATCCACTATATAAGTGAACTGACTTGACTGCAGTCCGCACTTTTTGTAGCTTTGAAGCGTATGGACACTCTGCACGTGATTTCTTTTATGCTCCTTAAAAGTTAATGGAACATAATGTATGGCTTTCAAAATACTGTCGGACTGAGTACTCGTGAACCTCGCTGATAATTATATATTAAATTACACTGGTACATACATGAATGTTGAGGACATACGTAACCACTTAAGTGGGTCTATATTACATTTTAAATCCCCTGACTATTTATGGGCACATTTTTTTTAATTTTTTTTTTACAGGAGCTGCCATTTATAGCCTGTCTGCTGGCAAATGACCTATTTTTCGACAAGGTTTTTTAGAATGAGGCGTTGCCACTGAAGGGTGAAAGAAAAGCAGCTGAAGGCCCCTGCGCGGAATGTAAAGTAGGTAAGGTATAGGTTAGAGCAATCTCCTCATTCCCCCAAAATAAAACAAGTCCATCAAAACAAATTAGGGCCCCAGTGTGCGCCGTCTGCTTGGTATTCACTGAATCACCTGACTCGCCAAAGCATTTCTTAATTTCACAGCGCCAAGTCAAACTTGTTAACACTTCACCCTCAAACCTGTAGACGGAACGAGTGTTTATAAAGCAATAAAGCAATAAATAACCTCTGTCGCGTCCCGATTAATACAATAATCACAGCCAGATTCATATTTGTTGTGTTTTTTTTTCTTGTTTATATTTTTGGCTTGTTTCTTTCCTCGCCTCCTCCTTTCCTTTTTTCTTTGGACAAGGTCATGAGCTGTCCTCCTCCTCCCCCCCCTTTTCCTCTCCGCTCCTTCCTCTCCCCGTCACGCTCCATTGAAAAGTTTCCGTGTAATCTTGCAGGTGTTTCTTGGCCTGTGGCGCTTCGTTTCACAAACAGAGCCTGACTGCTCCTTCCGCCGCATGGTTGCTAAACAGGTTGTTTAATGAATACAGGTGCTGTGGTTCTGCTCTGCCTATCAGGGAGACATGATCAATACTGTAGGCAGGCCGCGTTTAATTGTCTTTTGTCAACAACGCGCCTTTCCCCGCACCTGAAATCCCGCCCCAAAGCAGAGTGTTTATTCCGTTCTCGATCCCTCCTTCAGGCTCTTTGGTACATGCGGCGTGTGTCAGCACACAGCTATCAGGTGGGCATGAAAAAGTGTCACTTAAATCTGGTTCAGGAATGATAAGAAACAAAAAAGGGTCAAATTAACTGTTGTCGGGTTGTGTAAGGGATATGAAAGGACACAGAAAGCCAAGATTAGCATTAAAAGTCCTGTACTGTGTGTGATATCCTGTAAAAGGCTGTTTCAAATAACGTCGAACCAGGAGGCTGTCACTTTCATGCACCAAGGTTGTTTTTTTTTGTGTGTTTTTTTTTGTAATTGCTGGTTCAAGCACTATTGTTTTGAGCTATTTCAACCATCCTTAGGCAGTGTTTCTTAATTGCTATGCTCGTTCTCTACATGCCATATTCATGAGGACGCTTCAGAGTACAAGCCAGTGGAGCAGAACATTCAGCATCATGCGTTCGTTCCTCCAGGAGGTGGCACTCTGTCTCCTTCTGAAAACTTCCTGGGCGTCAGAGCTGTGATTGCAAAAGTTTTACCTGCCTGAGCACATTACCAGAAATACATCTCTGATGCTCCACCGCTGATTGACATGTTAAACTGAGTCACATCTTGGCTTTAGATTTAAGGAAATGGGCTGAAATGCGCGTATGAGAAATAATAAAAATGGTAACGTCGCCACATTCGTACACGGTTCGGTCTGAGCGGAGCTTTCACGCCCTGGAACCTGACCCAGAAACTGATGAAAAGAACATGAATTTAATTACAATAACAACTGATCTCGCCGTCTAGTCTATAAAAAGCAAGATAATTCCCATTTGTGAGGTCTGATAAGGAATCGTTTTTTTTATTTTTATTTCTGGGTTCAGTGATTCTCTCACTGATAAACCCTGCGCCCGACTACAATACTCTGGCAGACAGTGGCCCAGTGTCCTATCTCCCCTCAATTAACTTCAAACTGCTCTCCATTACACGCTACAATGAGACACGCAATTTCATTACCTCACACGGGCCCATCAGCGCTACTAATTGTTTTTCTATTCATTTTCAGAATCCCTCCATCTCCCAGGGAGTGGGTGTGAAGAGCTCCCATGCTCAGAAAGATAGAAGGATGCAGGAGGTCATGCAGGGAGGGGGGGGAGGAAGGAAGGGAGAGAGGGTGAGGCGGAGAGATTTCGAGCTGGTCCTGTGTACTTGCTGTTTATTGGTTCAGTAGTGAACAGAGCTGGGGAGTTAGTCCGCATAACCTTCAAAGGCCAGGAACCCGAAGCACTCACAGACACTTAATTCACAATCAGCGAAAGGTCAACACAGACGCAGACACATATACAGAGAGTGGCTGTAGTTTACAGAGCTAACAGGCCAAAGTCATTGTGGCTCCACTCTGTCCTCCAAACACAACAAATCAGACGCACACCGCTAGAGTTTAGAGGTACTTCTGTCGCACTCCAAACAATGTAAGGTATACTTGTGTGAGGAAACAACAGGTTTGGTGTGATATACAGCAACTCTCCCCCCACCAATGGACACGTAAACGCACGGGAATCGGCCGTCTCAAGAGTAAAAACAGAACGTGAAAAATCTATAGTTTAATCACTTACAGACTGACAATTGCAGGTCATTTTACCACGATCAAAAAAAAAGACTATATTTACCCAACCACCCATTATGGCTTGGAGAAAACCTGCAAGAGCGTCCGTCGAGCAGTGCTTTTATACATTCACTTACTGACTTTTGTAGTTTTAGCAGTGTATGCACATCTCCGAGCTTCTGCGTGAGTAAGATAAATTAAATATTTGCTTGTCGAAAAAAATCAACAATCCTTAACCTGCATATTATTATTCTTTCATGTTGGTGTTGTGAACTTTGGGCATATGGCAGACACGGACCACCATTAACATTCATTTTGAGTTCAGTCTGCCTTCGCCTGCTGAGTGTAGTTATAGTTTGCTTTCCACTGACTCCTGAAGGGAAAACTCTAACTAAAAACACTTTATAATGTTCACTAGCTAGTTGCTAACTTTGTTTGTCCTCTTTGGGGTTGGGCAGGAAGCGTGCATCCTTTTTTCGAGATGTCTACTAGAAGACGTTTACGTGGTTTAATGTTCAAAAACACATTTGCTTTCTCATCGTTTCCATTGTTGCTCTGAACGGCTGTGTGAATTTCATTTTGATTTTGATTTCACAATATTCATATAAAGCCTCAACATGCTTTATAATAAAAAGAATAAATGTTAATCTTATTTTCTACAGTATGGGACCTCTTAAAAGCTTTTTCACGGAAGCTCTTTGCTGCGGCTAGAAATACCCGATAAGAGCACCGCGACTGACCTAAAACAAGGATGGGGCCATAAAACAAAAACGAGTTCAAAGACGCTGAAATGCTTTATCGAGCTTCTATGTGGGCTGGTGATTAAGAGCAACCCCTTTCACATGCGCGCAGCCCTTTGATCCATTGTTGTTATAAAAATATGGATTATCACAGCTTTAAATGCTATTTAAATGATTCAGTCTGTACGAGGATTTAGATGTTGGTTTTTTGTTGTTGTTGTTTCTGCGCCAGTCATCCGTAAAGACCTTTTAAAGTGCCGGAGCGTTAGTAATGTAAAGTATGAAACGGGCAGATCTGAGTCGAGGGGGAGCAAACACAGTGAGGGCGATGGAGCCAGGAAGACTTAACTGCCACTTAACTGCTCAGAGGAGGAGGCCTCCTAATTAATAATGCACAAAGTAGTGCATATGAGTAGCATGCGGTGATGTCATACACAGCGGGCTTCCAGCATCGGTGAGGATAACGTAGTGACTCATTCTGCCTTAGATAGCCCCCCGAATCACACTTTCGGAGGATGCGTTTAAGGCTTTTAAAGTTTTAAAATGTGAGACCACAAGGGTCAGCGCTCTGCAAATGTAGAATTTGTTGCATGTTTTATTCACTATCTGGGTGGAGCTGGTGAGGGGAGAGAGAGTCTTTCAACAGCATCAGCGATACCAAACGTCACATGTGTCCGTGTTTTCTTTTGTTTCATAAGCTCTTCTGCCTCTCGACGCCACTCTCCTTGTTTTATCCCGCATAGGTGCTGAATTGAATTGAATGCATCCAATTGAACGTGCCCCGATGACTGAGATGTGAGGCAGGGTTCCCCCGGTCTCCAACTGAAATCGCTTTGGTCGTGCTATCCGGGATTTGATTCGCTCACCCAACCAGCCGAGACCAGTTTGTGATGAGATGCTGGTCTCCAGCAGAGCTATAGAAATCACATCCACGTCGTTTCACCTTAGCTGAGGCATACAGCTTCTACACTGAGCGGGAAGAGGAGTAGAAAAAAAAAAGAAAAAAAAATGACAAACAGGCAGAGTGGCAGAGATAAAAAAGAGAGAGAGAGAGAGAGAGAGAAAGAGAGAGCGATAAGGGGAAAGAACTCTTGGAGCTTCAAGCAAAAAAGGTTGCCTGCCCAAACTCCTGCGCGGTGGAGCATATAAGAACAATCAAAGCTTTCAGACACACACACATTCACGCACATACACATTCTCTTGTACAGCGTCTTGGCTGTGTCTTAGTTCCTTCCTGTCGCTTACCTTTTTTCCTCGCCACTTAAAGCGGGCAGCTCCGGCCTGTAACGGTCAGCCAAGAGGACTTACAGAGGAACAGGAGGTGACAGAAGAACAGAGGAAAGATGAAACCTTTGGTATTTTAATTACCGAGCGATCTGCATATATTCAAACGACAGCGCATTAGCCCAAGGTGGGGCCTCTATGCTCTTACCGAAAAGAATGAAAGTATTTTTCTCATTTTCTGTAAAGGGACCAGGCACGGAGGCGCCCCTGCCAAACCCTCATTATGTTTCGAAGCGCCCGTCTTCGCCTGCAGCACCCAACCTATGCACCCTTTTTTTTTTTGCTCAACCTAGCTGAAACAGATAACAGTGAGCAGCTGCATCCAGGTAGAAAGGAGCCACGTTTGAATGTCAACTGTCAAATATCAGAGGAGCAGCTACAAATGGCACGGCAACTTTGTCGGAGTTGCAAAGAAACGCATTATCTCAACATGGAGCTACCTCTGATAAGGCGAATAAAAAGCCGTGGGGAATTTTAATCATGATATCGAGGGATTAGACTTTGGGTACTGAATGGCATTAATTTGACGTTGCCTAACGCGGTCCCCGGAATGCAAAATGAAAGCAATTCATAAGAGATGCATAAAGAACAGGGATGGTAGGAGGTATGTTTTAATAATCGATGCGCCGCGTTATTTATGCAAATACTCTCTAATTTGTGATCATCCGAGTGGGTGGCGTGTTTGGAATCTTTTTTTAATCATCCCCTCAGCGTTTAACTAACGGCGTATAACTCATCTATAGCTGCTGATGGTAATAAGGTAACTAGGGAGTACGGCGCCTCGGCTGAAAGATGAGATGCTACGACGCTATTAATCTTACACGACGACGTGCAGCATTCACTTGTCCTACAGTGGATCATTATCGGGCTCAATCAGCACCGGGATCTGCCATCAAAAAGGCAGAATGAGCGACGTGAGTGAATCTGAATACAACAGCTCTCATCTATTGGTCATAGAAATATCGTTCAGGGTTGTTACAGTGGTTTGCTCGATGCTTGCATCAGGCTCACTACACGGGTTGAGAAAGACTGAGCAAGAGAAAGATAGATTGTTCCTTCCTTGGAGGTCCGATTGCCCTTTTTTTCGGAGGTACACCAGTGTGTGTGTGTGTGTGTGTGTGTGTGTGTGTGTGTGTGTGTGTGTGTGTGTGTGTGTGTGTGTGTGTGTGTGTGTGCGCGCGTGCAAGTTTTTTTGGGTCGGTTTGCTTTTACTCAATTGGCCGGCCATGCACTATTTATGTGTTTGCATTCACTGGTAAAAGTTGCCTGACCCTCACTTTTCCTGATGCAACGCATGTATTGATGCACAGATGAACAGGAGTTTGCAGTTGTCTCCAGAGGACTCGAACACTGACAGCGGGCTACGGGTGCACGCTCACCTAGTCGATAAACAATCTGAGCACCACAAAGGAACAATAGCCACCATTCTATTGCCCACCCAGCAAACACGTCCTTTTAAAATGTCAAATGAAAAAGCTGTTGCGAGGGTGCAGTGTTGTATTGATTCAGAATGGGCTCATCATTTGACCACTATGCCCAATTTATGGACTCCCTCCCATCTTGGATACAAAGTGGTGGAGTAAGACCTACGGCTATTTAAGAAATTGCAGAAAAACACATGAAATCTTTAAAAGACAAGCCGAGACTGTATGTAAAGGAAACTAAAATAAGTCCAATCTGAAATGTTCAATTTGTGGGCAAAAAAAATGGAAAGGGTTAGCGCAGGCTGAGAAAGGCTTAAAGGGGCACTACATCATTTTAAAGAAGAAATTAAAACAATGAAATTTCCATAAACAAGCTGTTCTAAGAGGAATACACGGTCTCCAAAACACTGTCTGAAGCCAGAACGATAGACATCGATTTATATATATATGAACAAAGTAAAACAGCATGTAGCTGTGTTGTTCTTTAAGGTCAGTTTGTCTGTTCAGTCATGGGAACAAAGAGAAGAACACGTTTCTCTTCGGATTGTAAATGTCTTCCAGACAAACACAGAGAACCCAGAGACACAGATAGACAAAGAGAGAAACGGACAACCATGTTGTTTTTATATGCACTACCCACTTCCTTTGAAGACTATACAAGCGCCGATTCAATCAGGTTTAATATCTCTCCTGCCGTGGAGCCTTCACTGGGCGAACCCTCCCCTGTCTGATCAAGCGAGGCCTTCATCCCCTTCAGCCTTCCTCAAGCATTCCAACCACCATTCGTCTCATCATCTCTCTTTTCTCTACATCTACCAACCCTCCCCCCTTCTACTCAACCACTACTTCTTCCATCTTTTCCCCCCACATGGTACCAGCTATCTTCTCTCCCCCCCTGAGGCGCAAGCATCCGAGCATCTCTGTTTCTAAGGCCCCGTGTTCCCTCACAGTTTTTGAGCCCCATCATCCATCAACATAATATGCAAAGTTTATGATGATTATAAACAACTTGTGGTCATTTCAATGAATTATTGAACCATAGTGTAATCAATGTTTTATGAGACTGGGAATGCAACCGTGTGTCTCCCAGCCACCTGTAGTAGGTGGTAAATAATCACTGAAATCATCTGACCTTCATGGGTCAACCCCCGTTCTTTGGGTATTATGACATTTTGATTAAGTCAACTTAAGTACACATTGTAAATACAGACGGATCAAGGTCATGGATGAGTAACATGGCAACACTGACTGGTAGAATAAGATGGACGTAGACCACTGAGAGAGAGAAATATCCATCCACAAGCCAAAGTTTCACACTGATAGTTTTTTATTGCACTGCAACTACAACACTGTAAATAAATGTACTTAATTGCCACTGATGGTGGGACAGTTACACATTGAGAAAAACAATATATTGAAATTAAGCGCAAAATCAACTAAAACGGAAAAAAAAAGTATGAATAAATTAGAGTTTTGATGTTATGTGAAAGACATCTTCGTACCGTGTGGCAGAGAGATCTGCTACCCCGACCCATCCACTCTCAAAATATCACTTTCTACCTAAAAAAAAAATATATAAAAATAGTGAGTCTGTGTATTATTTACTTTGCCCCCAGTCCAACAATGCTGAGGTGGATTTCTTGGCAGGTTTGACTCGTCTCACACTGGGGCTGACCCTGTTGTAAACCCCTCAGGCCTCCAGAGGTGCGCTGACTGATGCTCCTCGAGCTCCTTTTCTTACCTTAAGCCTCTTGTGTTCCTGTCTGAGTCATGCGTCTTCGTGGCCTCGCAGTAAGAGTCCCGGCCGTTCGGAGCTGCTGTAAATCACCTCGGCCTAAAGCACGGATGGGTTGGTATCAGGCTTCAGCAGACCCCCGATTAGCTGATCATTTGTATAAGGTGTGTTGGAGCAGGGGATGATCTAAAACATGCAGGGCAGAAGCCCCCAGGACCAGGACTGAAAAACACTGTAGTAGTTTATGTTTGGTCCTGATCTGGCTGTGTTCACTGAGAGGTTGCTGAGACTTTACCCCTTATGTATGAATTTGACAGGTGGCCAATTCTAACATATTCCCCTTTTAATGGTGATCTAAGTTGGGTTGCTTTATTTATATGTAGCAATCTATGTATTGTGGTACCTAGTTTCTCATTAATAATCAGATCTGCCTACACTGCAGGCTTGTTTAGAAACAAGCTGGCCTCATCTCTCTTTCCTTTCCTTTCCTTTCCTTTCCAAGGAGAGAGTGAGGGGGGAGGGAAACTTGTCACAACTATCACAACAGTGCCATCTAGATCAATGTTAAAAGGATTTCTAATGGCAAATACTTTGTACTGCAGACATAATATAAAATCTGGCAGGACTGATATAACCTCACAGTAATTTATTGGGGTAGTGAGGCACTACATACTGCATATGCTGTCCAGATCATTCAATAAAAATCACTGACGTGCAAATGTACTGAATTGCATTACCACCATTGTCCTGCAATACTAATCCCATTTGGATAGGATATTGTTGGAAGATGGAAGGAACATTTTGAGGAGCTTTTAACCCCGAGTGACATGCTTTTCCAATAAGGAGACAGTGATGGAATATTCTAGCAGTGGGTCCATTTCCCCGGCAGAGTGGCAGAAATATTTAAGGCATGGGATATTTTTGTGGCTCATCTTTACATTGCCAGTGCTCAGAGCGCCCACGGTGCCTGGTCGAGCAAAAGAACCTATAACACAGCTGATTCTGTCTACATGAGTTTGTATTGTTTTTAGAAAAGTTATTTTTTTCATTCTGTGGTTAGTATTATTCCAAGCCATTTGATCTCTGTCAACATGAAAGTAAAAGCTGTGCTCGTGCTGCTCTTATAACAATCTTTCAAGCTTTTTTTTTGTTTTAATTATCTTTAATACAGAATAAAGTTGACCTGCGCTCGCAAACAAGTTATCTAAATACAAGCTGACACTTAACTGTTGAGGGGATGCAGCTAACCCATGCATTCAAACAAAACAAAACAAAAAAGGCAATCATAAGCCCCAAGTGAGCAGTTAAAGAAGTTGATTGTTGCTCATAGCATGTCGAAAAACAGTCACTCTTGTGTAGTGTAGTGTCACACAATTTACTTCAAACGCGGAAAATTCAGCAAAAGTTCCTGGAGACCACGGATGTGTCTCGTCATTTTGGCGACAGTGTTGTTTTTTTTTCAGTGTTGCACTTTGTAGACGGTCCCTTCACTCACCTGACAGCTGCTGTACTCGGAGACCAATGGAATATGTCACGCTCGTCTGGATGAAAATGAGGTTGTAGCTCGTCGTCTGTTCTGAATGAATGAGGCATCGTTTGTGTTTTGACGTTTTGCTCATGGGTTATCGATCCTGCAAGTTGAAATCTGTGAATATCACTTCAAATTCACCGAAGGTGACAACATATCCAGGAGATAATGTCAGTAAATACAACCATAACACAGACTTTGCTTCTCCCGGGGGGAATACAAGGCACAAAACACAGATGTGAGATGGCAATTTCTAAATCATAGGATGTCCCCTGATGATAGCAGTCCCATGTGAATAGGGCTATAGACTCCATGTAGTCCTACTATGTAGTTATATTGTGTATGACAGGTATGATGGCACACTGTATGAACAGCGGAACAAAAACACCTTGAGGCAGAAACGCAACTCAGCCTTTATCTATCTGTCAATATTCTGGTTACTAATGTAACTTTCTTTAATTGCCATAATCTGGGATAAAACCTCAATCCCATGTTTGTCTGTTTGTGTATATATGTGTTGTTCTGTCCTACACGGTGTGTTCTTCAGGCCTCAATGGCTCTGTGATAAATCCTTATGGCCCAGCAGGCATCTGCCTGTATTACAGCTGGGCCAGACTAATGAACTGGACCCAGACACAGTCATAATCAGATTAATGACTGTGTTCAGGTATAAAATGACCAAAATCAATGGGGAGAGGGTGAGGTGGAGAGACGGTGGAGCCAATCCATGGCTAAAGGGTGATTAGACACTGTGGACAGGCATGGGGCCAAGGTCAGAGACCAACCAGCTGATTCTAGGTCAGGAGAAGGTACTACGCCTGGGAGCAAAATAAATACGAAAAGGTGAGCAGGTAGTCAGAGGTCTGCCACATTCTGTTGGCCTGCTGTTTATGCCATATGGAAAATTGCACTGAATGAATGCAGATAACCAATATTTTTGAGAGGCATATGGTGACAAAGGTCAGGGCCATTCTCGTCTGCCCCGGTCAGATCCCCAAGGGCAGTTTGACTCATGGCATGGACTGTAAAAAAACGGATAGAGATCACAGTGCGACTGATTAAAATCGACACCACCACACAGTATTCTGGGCACTAGCATTCCAAACAATATGCCAGGAAAGCAAAGACTGAATAGTGGAGCAAATGTCAGAAAAATGTAAAGCCTGTGATAACGGGAAAGGGAGCACACGCATACTAAGTAGATCGTAAGAAATGCATAGGCTTCCTCGTGTTCAAATGTATTGACAGGATTTCACAAAGTACAAAGAACGGAAAGATGAACAAGAGCCTTGATTAGCTTCATTTTAATGCCTCTGAACCAACAACAGCCTTAGAGAGAGACTTGTTTTTTTTTGTCTCCTGTCTCCTGTCCGTCGCCTGTCCGAACCATCCTCCTGAACATGGTATCGCATGAAAACCTCGAGGGAATCTGCATCAAATTAGAACTTGATGGTAAAAGGTCAAACTCTCTGTGACCTTACTAAACATGTTTTTTTTGCTATAACTATAACGATACTGATTTAAGGTCATACAGTAATTGAAAATGAGAGATACAGCTCATCTCATTATCTTGCTCAAGGATAGCTCGACATGCAGTTCAGTTCCACCCCAGGGGAGCCAGGATTCAAACCAATGACCTTCCGATTACTGGTCAACCTGCTGAGCTACAGCCGCCACATAGATACAATTGTTAAAGATTTATTTCTCAAGCATGTTAACTCATAAGACTCTTCTTTTCCTCCACCAGAAGTTGGTATTGGTTTTCTTGATATTCCATTTTGCCAAAATACACTTCCTACCTTAAATTAAAGCTCTTATTTGCATAAGTCAATTATTGTGAGTCTCAATCCCAACACGTCAAAATCTTGCTTGACAAATTAAATGACGCTTTGGGATGACGGCTGACCTGAACGTCAATCCCAAAGCATCAGTATTTGTTGCACTGGCAACGGACTCAAGTCTTGAGAGATATGGATGTAAACTGCAACTTGATTGGTTTGGCTTGCAACTGTTATACTAGTTTGCATTCTGCAGTATCTATATTTGTTCTGCACAAACATGACAGGAAAGCAGTCACATTACCAGCCCAAGCAGCATCAACTAAGCACCGCACATAAGCGTCCCTTATACAACGTGCCAGTGACTTAATGGAGTAGACTGAATGGCCCGAGGAGGGGCGCACACTGGAAGAGTGGGAGTTTAGACTAAAAAAAGCTACTGGAGGTAGTAGAGCCAAGGGAGGTTTTACCATGATAGACTTTAAAGTTGTTTACTTCATGTTCTGGTGGCTTACACAGTAACATACTTACCTCATGTTTCAGTAGCTTTACCAACACAGTTTCCTTAACTCCGCTTCTGTGAGTGTAGCTCATTACAACTGGTTTCCATCTGGCTACTTCCTGGCAGCCCCACAAATTTTCTCCAAATTAATGGAGATGGCAATTGAGAGCTCAAAAATGCCACCGGAGGACAGTTTTCTTTTGCTTAAACGACTGCATCAGCTCGGGTTGCTGTCCAAAGTGGGTCATGTTCCACACAGCCTTAGTAGACTCCGAACCCAACCGGTTTGAGGGGGTCGTAATGGGCACACAGCGACTCACCAGCCAGCAGGCAATGTACTGTACCTGGAAGTGCAGCTCAGCTCTGCCAGTCATTGTGTTCGGCTGTCAGAGCCAAGACACATGATGATAATCCGGCTTGTTCAGGCATATCAATCAGCTGGAAGTCAAGTCAATCTTTATCTCCATTGTCCCTTCAAGGGAAACGTTATGCGCAGCCTTTCTATGAAGCAAAAATCCTCACAAAAATAAAGTCAGACACACAACTACCTTTGGAGACGAACCATAATCTTTCTTCAGGCTGGAGTTTAGCTTTTCTTCCATGCCCAGCAGTAAATCTTTTTACTTCTAAATCATTTTTTTTTTCAGAATTCTCTGAAGTATGGCCGCTCTGTTGTAGATACAGGCAGCAATTTTCTGTTGCCTGCTTCAAGTCTCTTAATTATCCCCTGTGTATTTCGTTAAACATAAATGCACACGTGCACAGTGTAGAAATAAGATACCACACAATTAAACAAATGTACAAACACCTAGATGAAAACAGGGAAATGATTGTATAATAGTCAATAGTGACGATAAGTAAGTAATAATGTGATCAGGGATCTTTCCAGTAAGAAATGTAGCCTTTGCACTTTAGCATTTCTCTTCTTTATTAAAAAGTAAAAGTGTTCTCTCATCATGTTCTTTGAATTATTACAGATGCAACCCAGGGGTGCGCTCAGTATATTACAGATCTCAGTCAGGCTTACAGTCAAGATGGCAGGGAAGATAATTCAAACGGAGACGTATTCATTTTGTATCGTAGCTAACTTAACATATCAGGCATGGAATTAATCTGCAGGCTCTCCAGATGAGACGAGCTTTTGGATGTCAGTTTGTGAGCTACAACAAAGGCCAAAATGTGGCCTGAAACAGATGTGGGTAAATGTTTTTTGGCCTTGGCGATTGCTTTTTACGAATGCATTTTTCAAAATGGCGAATACTGCTGAAGTCTAAGACTTACAGTCAGCTCATAAGGAATCGTATTAATAAAACCTGATCTCAAGGTACAGAAATTTGGCACCAGGTGACCTTGGTAGCACTGATTTCCATGTTGTCACTCCCCTGAGCAGTACAAGGTTTGAAACTGAAACAGTGGTTGATCACTGGCAGACCATACCAGCTGGTTAGAGGACTGAGGAGTCAGGCGTAAACAGTACAACAGTGGAATGAAACAAACCAGTCAATAAAAAACTTTTGATTTTTCAATTGTTTTCCAAAAAATTTGAATATTTAGTCTTATAGATGCAGCAGTATGCGAGATTAGCTGCGGAAGGATACACACGGAAATGCTGTAATAAAGACAGTCAAGACATAGCTTCAACAACAACAGATTGTGGAACAGCAGCTTTACTCCAAAACTTCTCTGGAGTGAGTGTTTGTAGTCCCTGCTTGTAGATTCAGTGTTGCAGAAAGCTAAATGGGCTTGTGCTCAACTTTGCTGATGTAATCAACAGATGGGAAACATCATCTGCAGACGATATTACTTGGAATCTGGTCCGTGAATGCTCGGTGTCTATATCCTGTGGTGAGACACTTTGCAATTTTAATGCATTTGGACACCTTTGAAAAAACAAACAAACAATTTGAATATTCATTCAGTAATATACCAGAGAAATTTCAAACTGGTTATGTCGAACTCATTCTGTTATGTTAACAGGTTGTTGATTTTAGACGGTTTCTCTCATTTTCTACTATTCATCTGCACTTTCAAAGGGCTTGCATGTAAAAACACACATCTACGCGAACGCACACACACACACACGCAATTACCAGTCGATTTCCCCTCATCCAGCGGCATCCAGGCATCCGAGCAGGGAGCCAGGCAAGGGGGCACATGGGAGTTTCTTCACAGCAGGCACAAAACACTGCACCAGAAAGTGCTTCTTATTCCGGCGTATCAGCACGAGACAGATGCCACCCCAGAAAAGAAAAGAGAGAGATTTCCAAGCAGTATGTTTACTCATAAAGTTGATGCAATAATTTGCAGCAAGTTAGTTTGTTATTGAAATAATAAGCTTTTTTTCCTCCTTTTTTTTTTGCTCATTATTCAATAAATAAAGAAAGCTGCTGTTGTCATCGCTTTAGCTAACTTTCTGTTTTGCAGTTAGCGATCCCCTCCCTCCTCCCTATATCAGCACACGAATGTGCTGCAGTAATCGCTAGATATGGCAGCAAACAGAAGGGTCCTGCTCTCTGTGTGTTCACGGGCGCACAGGACCGCCTCTTTATAGAGTTCTCTGCCCTGATTGGATAAAGTGGGCAAGGATTCCAGAAATCACCTGTTTCCAGTATAACTCTAATTTTATCCTACCTGGGCCCATTTTAGGTCAACCTAAATGATTGGTACTCTGATCAGCCATTTGATAAAAAGTCATGCTGTGGGGTGCAGTTAAATTGAATTTTTATTTGAGATTTTACCTGTCTGGTAACTTGTCTCTGAAGAAGAAAAATAAAGAGATCCGTCCATTTGGCCCAATTAAGAGTCACAAATGTCCCACTAGTGGCCCACTATTCTCCACCTTGTTACAATAGTGGTCTAGGTCAGAAGTCTCCACATGAACTGTTTCCATTCTTCTTAGGAGCGATAAGATAACCTGAAAACAGAAACTGGGCCTTTATTGTTTTACTGTTGGTGATTAGACGAGCAGTTACTCTGTTTGAACTCACACCTTCTCACAGATCATCGGCGTAGATATGTCTAGCGTCACCACGGCAGGCTGCAGCTCTCATCACATATTCAAAAGGAATCAGTTGCCTGCATTGAGTGGTAGTCGAAGCTTGCAAAGAAAAGTCTCTTTTAATGATCCCCTCCACACTGTAAGACTTATGAATAAAACACACCGAGATCGATGAATTATTGACCATGTGTCATCAAGTAAGGAAACCCCTAATGAAAAAGTGATATCAATCTGGGCCGTAATGTGTCGTATGCAAACAAAATCCATTAGCTTTATATGGTCACTAATCAAAAGAGTTATCGCCTCGACGAAATATAAATGTAACGTGTGCACAATGAAAGCGAGAACAAAGAAATCATCTTTACAGTGCACTAACTCTTCAGCACATTTCACAGCTGCCTTTTTACATTCTGAGCGACTGGGGAATGCAACTCCTACATGTGAGCTGCCTTTAAAAGCCTTAAGATGTTGAAAAAAAAGAAAAAAATCAATACTTAATCACAGGGGTGATAATAATACCATTAAAATACCAAAAACGAAAAAAAAAAACACTTAGATTTTTCCACTATACAGTGTACATCTACCCCAGTGTCATGCAAATTACAGCATAAATACTCCCTGTGAGTCAGTAATTGACTGTGCCCTTTAATAACAGCAGCGTTTTTTTCTCTCCCCGCATCTCAAATGTATAACACCCTGGCGCACATTTCCATGCAAATAGACTGGAAATACATCACAAAATATTTAAAATACTCACATCATCACTCTCTGCCTGTGTCTGCTGTCTAAAGCTAAATAGTGAAGTGGTTCTGGCTGTCTATTTCTGAAGAGCGGTGAAGCATGCGCCCATTTTCTGTCTTTTCCCTGACAGCCCTGTGATGTGTACAAAGCCCCCCATTCCTCAGCTGGGAAATCAGCCTTACTACAGCCCCGTCACAAACAATCAGCACTCATTACCCACTACACAGCACTACATTCTACCCCATTTACCTGCAATATCTCGGGGTGTGTGCTCGCGCGTCGATGTGTGCGTCCCCGTGCGCGCAGCTTATGATGATTTCGTTTGTGCACAATGAATTGTGAGCACTCCGAGGTGAATTTGCTGTTAGCTGCGCGGCTTTCAGTGTCTAACTTGGTGAATGAGCTCTATGGTCAGATAGTGTGTTGATGTTACCTCGGGCCCTGTAACCTTGCATTGAGTAGACCAACTGTCAAATTCAGAGAGGTGCTTTTATCTGCCTGGTGCGGCGCCCCAACGATGAGCACTCAACCAATTACCTCCCCGTCAGCCATAAACATGTACGCCGCGTTGCTACTCTCCCTGTCTATGCCTCTTTGAAGGACATGATGATCACAACCAACCCCGTGTCAGGGAGAGGGCCATTCCAGGAATTGAGTGTAATTGGTGAAGAGAGGTATGAGCTGGTTGCTCTGTGTGTAAGCAGATTACAGGCTGGCTTGGTTGAGACCCCCTCCGGGCGGCGCAACATGGCTGTTCGTACGTGGTGTGTAAAACAAGCGTGTCACTCATGAATTATACATGGGAGGATGCCCGGTAATGAAATTGGGAGAGTAGGGGAAAACAAGAGGAGGTAAAAATAGGAAGAAAGGACTGAAAGAAAAAGAGGAGGAGACCTCGCTCCGTAACAATTAAACGGAAAACAGGTGTAGCCAACCGCCAGGAAGCCAGCCGGAATTTGCAGTAAGCGGGCAGCTCCGGGGGGCGCTTCTGCCATCTTGCATTGTTCGCAAACGCATTGTTGCTGTTTTGTATACATACTCTCCTGCTAACAATGAGCTTGTTTTGCATAGAGTCCAAACCGTCGCTTATCATTTTTGCCAAAGAAAGGCTTCTTCATGCACACGCTTTTGTTCTCTCCTGGAAGTGTGTCGTCTTTAGGATTAGTCTCTTTCATCACTGCAAATAGGTCCCTTTCGCACTATTAAGCTTTCCTCAGCACGCTATGCTTCACTGCTCATTAAAAGAGACTAACATACTCATATACACCTAAGCCAAAATGTAATTTGGCAGGCAAGACTGTGAATGTTCACTTTTCCTAACTTTTACAGAGCTGTTTTCCACATCTCCATCCATCTCCCCTTTGCTCAGGACCACCCATGAGGAGGGAAACAGGCTCCTGTGGGCCCCTCCTAAATATTTCATCCTCAATATAAGCAATGACATCCAAATCACAGCTGAGGGATCATTCCAAAAAAATGTGTTGAAAATGATGAGGCTGGTGAATCTGCGAGCGCTTGGCGGTGATGCAGGAGTCGGTGGGGGCGTGTGAAACAACCAGCAGCATGACTGAACTAAAGGCAGAGAAGGAATCATATCATGTAAGACAGCAGCAAGGTGATAGGCTAACAAAGCAGGTGTGTCTCACATTGTGTCTCAATGCGCTAATGGGTAGATGTGATGGCGCCAGATAATAACTGCAGGGATTGCAAGTGAGCGAGCATGAGAGCGGTGACTGACAGCATGGGAAATAACGCCAAGGCGTAAAGGAAGAGCAGTCTTCATGACTGAAGTTACATGAGAGGTTTTTCAAAACAACTAAAATTAAAGGAGACTTGCTTTTGAGATTTCTTTTACCTCTGTCAGTGTTTTCATACAGGTTGTTGTGCATGTAAAAAGTCTTGAAAGTTAAAAAGCTCAAAGTTTGCACCAGCGGAAGCTCGATTCTCCCATGCTCCTGAAACGCCTCGACAGTACGTCACCAAGAATTGATTGCGCACAGCTGCTCTGTTGTAATTGGCTTGTCTGGCTCAGGTGTGTGTGAGCTGACCAATCAGAACATACTGGGTCTTCAGGAGGGAAGGCCTTAAAGAGACAGAAACTAAAACAGACAAAGGGAAGTACAGCGCTGCAGAACTGGACAGTATGAGAGAACTGATGTGTTTATTGAGCATTGAAGCATGTAAAGCTATTCTACACCAGAGTATCCCCAAATGAAATTGTGAACCTGTAAATGAACACAATATGTCTCCTGTTACTTTATTCACTGTTGCCTGAAAATGTCGAGTCTTATTTTTTTGCACTACATGTGAAACAAACATAATCCATTGCTTCAGATCTTCTTCAGATCGAGCTAATATCACAGACCTAGGAGTTCTAACCGTGTTCTACCTTGATAAAACGACGGCGAATGCCTTTGTGTCTCATTTGTTTTTTGCGTGTAATTTGCTAAAGCTTTGAAGTGAACCGTTGAACCTTGAAAACAAATCTTACTGAGATAATCTCTTTCTTTTTGAAGGCTTGTTTTTGTGCCACAGTGAGAGTGGGAACTATGTTTATTCCACCTTCGACCTTCATCTGCACCAACAACAATGTACTTTCTTAATTGTTACACTTTGAGTTCATTGGCATTGACAATCACGCGTCACGTCTTCAGATTGATTTTATTCGATGGACTTTAAATTCGTTATGACAGCGAAGCTGTGATGTTAATTTGTTTTGCCGTCTTTGCTTCATTGTTCTGACTGTGTTTTGTTGTGTGTGTGTGTGTGTGTGTGTGTGTGTGTGTGTGTGTGTTGCATCCCTGTGCATTTCAGGCTTGTTAACAACCAAAGATAGCTGCTAACTCAATCAAGTCAAACACCCCAATTCCCTTTGAGTTGACATATTTTTCGAGACTACAATCCTAATTGAGGCTGGTATATTAAGGAAATAGAATACATTTTCAAGTGTGGAGCTCATTATAAGCTGGTGCTGGTCGATGCTTTCTTTAAAAAAAAAAGGGAAAATATGCAGCATGAAAGTTCTACCTTTGTCCCCTTTCCTCCAGAGATAACTTGCAGTGTCGTACAATCAGTCTGTGGGCAGTTCAGTATTAACAACCTGTGCCTCAGATAGCAGATCATTAAATATGTATGGACACTAGTCCCTGAACAAGCTGCTCCAGGATTTTTATTCAGTTTAAAGTGTGCAAAAATACAAGCAGCATAATTATACAGCATAATCTTGGCACGCTAAGGTATTTTAACCGATAATGCGGCAGACGTGTTCATTTTTTCAGCTCATTTACTTCGCAGTCATCGATAGAAAGGAATGAAATGCTTTATCGCTGTCAATTTTTTATTATTTTTTTTTTACCAGAATTACAAGGCTGGCGCACCGCGGGACCCAACCAGTGGAACACCAGCCCACTGAGAGTGTCACAGTTGATAATGACGCTCATTTCAACACACATGGCAAAACAAAACAAAGTCAGCACGTAGAGCGGCAGCCACCGATCGAGATTGTCCAGTGCCAAACGAGCAACGCCGGCGCTGCTTTAGCAATTCAAATCACCTTCCTCCTGCTTTGCATTAGGATGCGGCAGAGAGAAAAACCTTGATAATGGTTTTCATTTACCCCCCAGCCAGACTAATCACGCCAGCATTGGTTCCACTCACTGCTCTGGCTGATGCATTGGAAATACTGCAGCCCTGCACTGTAGGTGGCAGCGGAGCGGGTCGATGCCCCCGCAACACCCTGTGTACCGGCGCCAGTTTTCACCACACAACCTCAGGGCACGAGCGCACAGGATCCTGGCAGATTTGTCACAGCACATATGAAACGCTCTGACATAAAGTCAACACGCGATCAGCGAATATTTGGAAGCGTTTTCGGCGTGCTAACCTGTGCCATCACCAGGGGCCAGATGCATCAACACACGCCAAAACCGTGCATACACCATTTTTTTGATACTTATATGTATATAAAAGAATACATACAACCATGCATATGCAGGTTTTCTGTAGTGAGCGAGTAAGTGAGTGTGAAACCTAATCTAGTATGCAGTGTTATTCTCTCAGGCTGTTAGTGCCAATGAGTGTGTAGATATTTTGCAGTCTACACAGATATTTTTAAATTATGCGCATTTTAAACTTAATTTGTAAGACTGTTGTGTTCGCAGTTGTTTTATTACTGTTTCAAATTTGATGCTTTTGATGCCTCCATTCTCTCTATTTTCGCTAAGCATTTTGTAAATCCTCCTTTGACATGATTGCTGCTTTACATAACTTTGTAACAGCCTCTGATGGACTCGGAGGGTAACTTTAATAAACTCATCGGAGGTGGACACAAAAGCTGGCAGAGCGACACACAATGACTAAAGGCGGCTGGCGAGTCCAACAACAAAATATTCCAAATGGGGATAATCGGCTGGTTGGAACGGGGAGTGGTGTTGGCCAGCCTGGGGATAGTGGAGGCGTTGGTCGACCCAGGAACAGGAGAGGCGTCGGCTGGCTCAGGCGTAGTGGAGGCGTTTGCCCACCCAGGAACAGACTCAGGACCAGACGAGGCATCGACCGATCCAGGAACAGACAGGACATTGGCGGGGAACAGACAGGGTGTTGGCTGGGACCCCCCCCGAAGCAGGAACACACGGGACGACGGTCGAGATGCTCAACGCAGGAAGAGACAGGGTGTTGGTCGGGACACCTGACGGAGGAACACGTGTTGTAGAAATGTTCCAGTCTGTCTGAAACATACTGATCTATTTTTTAAAGCAACTGAGTCTTGAGCTTTCAACACGATTTAATAAACAGTCTGTTGGCATGCACCTTGTCCATGAGTCTTATCAGCCTTTTATAAGTGTGACTAAAATAGTGTTTGTACAGTTTAGCCTCTGGCCTGACAGTGCATCTGTATGTTTTACATCATCACTGTCGGTAATTCTCTGCTGCATGTGCGGCGCGGTGCTGTTGATGACACGGTCGTCCTGGAGCCGCAGTGGAACACAGCTAACATAATCGTATTAACTCAGGCATTTAAAATACACTGAATTATTGAAGATACATTTGACAGTATCTACCGTACGTGAGTGGAACGCGGTATGGATTATTCATCCTTATTTTTATTCCTCCATAAATATCCAGGCCAGTCAACATTCACTCGGAAAATTAGATAACGGGCTTATGATGTGCGTCAATTCTTTATGCAATCAGGCCCAATTCCATCCCGCACTAAGTCACAGTTTGTTCGAACAGTTTCGGGTTTATTTTCAGTTGGTTTTTGCTTTTTTAAAAATAAAATTGAAGTGAAATTATGTCCAGTAAACGCAGCATCTTCTTCTTTTTATTTATATTTCTTGAGTTTCCTGCTGGTTTGTCTCAGCAGTAGCCATACGGTTCTGTGGGTGATACGGACACAGCCAAGAACCCTCGCAGCGAGAGAGGCTCCACCAGGTTTTTTTTTTTTTTTGACAATTAATCATTCAAAGCTGAAGGTTCCATTTGTGGAGATGGTGTCCATTTGCCACATGGTTGAATAACTGAATAAGTCAACAGCAACAATGAGAGAGAGAATTTGTTTTTTGGCTTAGCCATTTCTCAAAATAACTCTCCTGAGGCCGAAACTGAGATGATGAGAACAGGGGAGGAAAATGGGGAGAAAAAGCCAAATGCATGCTGACAGTGCGCGCCGCCATACTTGCTTAGCTGTCTATGAAATAATAAAGATGGAGCGCTGGGGTCATGCTTTATTCAGAGTAAAAGCCTCTTGTGTTGCTGTTGCGTTAAAATACTAATAATAACCCCCCCCCGTCGACGTCCCTCTCCTTCCACAGTACCTTTGTAATAACGTCAGTCGGGCCCTCTGCGCTGCTCCAACCTTAAATTAAAACAAAAGTTAGATATAAGATTACAAGAAGCGGCTTCACTGGAGGAACAACACGGATCGTCTTTATCAAAGACATATCAAAAGTGTTTTTTTCAGAGACGAATATATCTGCCAGGAAATGAAAGGGAGGAAATGCAAGACAAAATGCTTAAATTACCAACGTGCGTCAATTCCCCTGCACAGATCTGGACGTTTTTCCTTTTTTTTTTTTTTTTTTTT
>CAEMYA010000024.1:18213760-18233698 GCA_903131615.1 Diplodus sargus | reverse complement strand
GGTTGATTAGGTGGATGAACTCATTAGACAAAACAGTTTTTTTTCCCCCCTGCATAATTAACAAGATGCTGACGATCCACTTTGACAGGGATGAGTAGGAATTAACGCTTTAAAGCCTCAGCCAGGCTCGAGCGGCGGAGGGGTTTGAACTCCAGTAATGAAATGGCGCTCTGTAACTTTTTCTTTCCCACTCTGTTGAAACAATAGTCTAGTAATTTACCCTATTTACTCCGCATCATGTTTTTATCTCTCACAACAATTCTACTTAACTTTTCTTGTTCTATAGTTTGACATAATCAAAATTATAAGACTTCAGCCGAGTTAAACTGGAGGAATGATTGCAGAAGCGACGAACTCTCGCTTCTGCAATCATTCCTCCCGTTTAACTCGGCGCAGCCAGCCTGCATGAATCTCGCACTCCCGCAAGTGTTTTCACATTAAAAGCCTTGTTAAGAAAAATTAAGGGTTACTTTCACTGAAAAACTGGCGGGCTTTTTATTTGGAGTGGATAACAAGACATCAGCACCGCACCACCACCTGTGGAGCTGAGCTAACGGGCTACCCTGGGGCTCCTTGCTAACTATAGCTGCACGCTGCTAGTTCTCTACCATCTGACAAAATTCAAACTGGTTGAAGCTGGTACACCAAACCAGCTAAAACGTACCCAACCTTTACAATGAAGCACTGTGACACTTGAAAAAAACTCTTTTCCTCTTTTCTAAAAAGCCTTAAGAAATAATTTGGCCAAGAGAGTGCAGTCTCAGTGGAAGGCTCTCCATCCGTCACAAATGACTTTCCTTTTTTTCGATAAGGAATTGTTTCGGCTGCTCGCGTGCTGGATGTGTGGTTGAAGGACAGTGTGTTTTTTTCTAAGATAGCTCTGGAAAAAAGAAAACTCTATTTCAGCTCTTCGCCATCGCTGTCCATCCTTCAGGCTCGCATTCCGTGTCTGTCTATGTGTGCGCGTGACGTCATGCTCCATCTGCTTCAACGCTGCTTTACTCCGCCGCCACTGATTCGGCCTGTCAGGGAGCGCCAACACGGGTCTCTGACCTGTCACATCGTGGCGTGGCACTGTTTGATGATAAGAGAGTGTTGAAGACACTCAGCAGCGTCTGGGGTGATCGACTGCTATGGAGGTGCAGCGGCGCTGCCTCAAATTCGTCTCGGTCCGCTGCCGAGGCTGTCAGAGCCGCCACTGTTTCTTTTCTAATTCACATTTTATCTTTTTTGTTTTTTTCTCCTGCTTTCACTCTTTCTCCCGCAACCCATTTTTCCATTTGAATGGTCTGACCCTTTGTCCTCTCTTAAGTCCCACTAAATGAATTCATGCCTTCATCCATTGCATTTAAAGTCAGAGAAGACTGAGGCGTAAACTCCTGCATGCTGAATTGTCGTCTTGTTTTACTTTGAGCTCTCAACACCCAATTGCGCCATGTCCACCAATGTCTCCCAGTCCTCTACTTTCAGTTAATCTTGATCAACTTCAGGATTCATTGGCGCTGCCTAATAACAGACACCTCTGCAGAAGCAAAGCTGTTCTGAAAAATCCTCCCTTGCTTTTTTGAGACGTCACATTGTGAGCCTGCCTGCCACAGGTGTGAGCTATTCAAATAAATCAGCACACAGAGAGCTGTGCTGGTTGAAGCATGGCCTTCGCACTTTTTCTATCATGCATGAAGCCTTCGGGTTCACGGACTTCGAAGCCCTTTGGCTAAACAGGAGAATGCATAATGAGGAGGAGGATGTGGTGAAAGAATAAAAAAGCCTCCAAGAAAATCCAACTTAAAGCTTCCAAAACGAAGGTTGGGTCACAAATTGGTACTTTTAAGGGTATAGACGGTATTACATTTGTACCACCGACTCATGTCAGATCAATCAGTGCCAACTGTTGGTACCTGAGAGCACATCTTTAGAGTGTATAAAAGAAAGAGAGGGAGCAAGTTTTCACTCATGCAATAAGGCACAGGGCAACACATGCTGCAATCGGTATGGGTACCAAATTCCAGCTAGCAGACTGGCATTGTGTTGGTACCCCACAAAAAGAAGGGTCAGCGTTTGTAGTTTCAAGATCTAGCCTCGACCTAAACCTAGTCAGGTCTGTAGTGTAATATTTGCTGTTTTCTTGTTGGTTCTGATCTTACCATTCATGTTATTATCCAGGCTTTTGAGAGCGACCGTGACAGAGGTTAGCTTGCATTGCTAGTCAAAACATTCTATTTCTGATTGCTAACATTTATTTCGTAGTTAATTGTAGCTTATCCAAGATAAGATAAGCCTTGCTCATATTGCACAGAGTTTGCTGGATTTGCAAATACATTGACATACTGGATATAAAGATGGACGACACATAAGAAGTCTGTTGACCGTATGTTTATTTACTCTTGGTTCCCTTTCCTCCGTTAATTGCCTAATGCGAAATCTGGTGAAATGACATCGATGACATTATTTGAAATTGTCAGTTTTTATGGAAAGTGACTATCATTTATGCACTGTATTCAAATAAAAAGAATGTTAGTTGTCAGATCGGTTCTACAGTTGTTAATTCTTATCTTGTTATTTATTCTTGCCTGTTTTATTTGGAGTCAGAATGAGGCTCGAAGGCAGCGCCTTCCAACAGTGTGCATGGGTGATCTTTAAAAAGTGTCTCCTCTGCCGTCCACGTCTGCTTTTGCCTCCTCACGTCTCTGAATAGAGCTTTATGTTCCCTCCCTCCATGTCCCCTTTCTATCTTTTGTCGCCTCTCTCCTGCTGCTATGCTGTGTGACAGCTAAACACTGTTGCCTGCACCCCACTGATTTTCATCAAAATTGCATGCATCACCCTCATCTCTTTTCTGCTTTATATCCACCTGTAAGGCAACGTGGGCTCATGAAGAAGAGAGGGAAAAAGGTGGGCTGGCTGAATATGACGATGATGTGTCGGTTTTTTGGTGCATCGGAAAAAAAATGATCTGCCGTAGGTGCAGTGTGGCAAAAAAAAAGATTTTATTTCAGAACACAGAAAAAGTAAATGACTGGAATATATGAATGAAAACACAAAGGTAATGTATATCAAACAACACTGCTAATGAAACTATTGACTGGATCATGAAATGTTGTATAATTTAAAATCGCCTGAAGCAATAATGATGTACATTCAAAGAGAAAAGTCAACCACAAAAAATTGAGAAACCAATTTATTTTAATCCATTAAGACTCAGTTTCAACGTCAGTCATGTCTACCTCCAATTAATTGGAACTTAAACATACTGAAAGGATTTGGAGGCAGTAATTGAATATGATATTAATTTGATGTCTTCATTTGTGTTTAATCATCTGAAACTAGCCATTTTGTTTTCCTTACCTTAGAATAAGCCTTTATTATCTACAGATGGAGCGGCTCCTCTTCCAGGGAGTCCACCACATCGCAACACCATTTTTCTAGCCCAAAATGGACGGACTAAGCATTGACTCTCGAGCGGGCCTTTCGTGTTTTGTTTTTTTTTGCCCACCAAAAGGCAGGTTAGACGATGGGTTATGTTTATAATAATTTCTAAGCTGCAATTCTTTTTGTTTTGTTTCATCCTGCTCACACCAAGCCTGAGAGTGGGTCCCTTTTTAAAAAGAAAATGAAATAGACAGCGTCAAGTCGCCTGTCCTTGATATCAGCGTGGGCTGCAAAATTAAACAAAAACATTGCCAAAACCACAACATGGCCAACCACAACATCCGAGAAGCTGCAATTTTCTGATAAAAGTAAAAGTGTGTGACACAACAGCATTATAATGAAGCGCCGCAGTGCTGCTGAGATGCTCTGGCCCCCAAATCTTGTTCCCGAGATGTAAGAAAACATGTTTATTTGGTACCGACTGCAACAGATGTGAACTCATCTGGATTTTAATGGCTTTGAAAATTCAAATTTAGATACATAAATGATCATTCCCACCAATCTTGAATCGTTTTGCGATTGCTATACCCGTCAAAATAATGGCAATATCATGCTTTGGCTCTATCATGCAGCCCTAACATGAGATTAAATTATTACATACATTATTTAAAGCCCAGTTTGTGTAAGTTAAGCAGTCATGGTCACACAGGCTGCTATTCAAATAATTTCATATCTGAAGTTGGAGTTAAAAGCATGGAAATGACTTGTGATATTGGTATGAAATCTGAATGTTCACCCTACAAGCACCAAGTGTAGTTGTTCAGTTGCTGTCGGTTTCGCTCTGTCTGTTCTCATAAATAAACGTGATGTTCCTGCTGTCTTTATCTTTAAGACAGTCCTGAAAGGAGTGGATATCTTTAGTCTTTATCACTAATGATCTTGCTCGAGAAGCATAAAACGCAGTAGCTTAAGATGTGTTTGTCTCTCAATGACCTCAGCATAGAGAACATTGCAGAATTAGCGAGGCTCATGTTTGATCCACAGAAGTGGAAATGATGCCTCACAAAGGTTACACTTAAAATCTCCCAGCAATCTAACATTAACTTTTGACAGCCGAGCAAGAAAGAAAGAAATGAGAGGGTCACTTCTTTTTTAAAGGTATTCAAATGAACAAAACAGCATCTTAAACTGAAACCAAAGCTATTTCACTCTTAATCTTTGTATTTATCACCCTGTCAAACAGACTGCAAAATGAAGAAATAAAATAAATATATCATCAGAAAGACAAAACGGGGAGGAAAGAGGACACAGAAACAGGTTAATGTCTAGACACAGCTCGAGAGCACAAGTGTTTGTGAGTGTGTCTGCCTCCGTATTTAGAAAATGTCTCCAAGCATCCCTGATTGAATCAGCATGATATCAGATTTGGTGAAAACATGTGGTGTGCTGTCATCCAACATAGAGCTGTCAGTATGCACCAAGACACGCAGAGTGTGAATTGTGAAGGCGGCCTCGTCTAATGGATGCCCTCCTGTCTCTGTGGACTGCCACTGGTACTGTTTGGCTCTTTCCTTAACACTGATTTTTTATTTATTTATTTTTTTTATTTTTTTATGACACTGAGTCACAGATCTCCAAAGAAAAGAATGACATGATGAGCACATGTTGTGTGGCTACTTCTGCACCCAGTGTACATTACAGCGCTGTATATTCAGTTGTGTTGATTTTGCACCCGTGCTGTCTCAATCTGAAAAACTAAATTCAAAATGTTCTGCTTCTAAAGGTGAGTGGAATAGATGATTTGATTTGCACTGATTGTTACCAGTCCCGACCGCACTTAATGATAATGTACTGTACTTAATCACACCTCATTTGTGATTGTGCGACAATGGCACAACATGCCTCTGGCAACAAGATTAACTAATTCAGCTGACATGCCCTGTGTGCCTGTGCCCCGCAGTACTGGCTGGGATTTTCACTGTATGCAATTAATTCACCAAAAATGGAACCCCATAAGCAACCCGTATGTCTCCGGTGTACTCTGAGCATCGGAATACTTACTGTACAAGGAACAAGAGCAATGTCAGCTGCAGGAAGCTCTGACCCTGTGGCAGCTCCTCCGCTCACACTTTTTTATTCTTGCCAAGTCGCTCTGCTCCAGCAGGGTCCCCATCCTGTGTCTGGATCGACAGACTAATTTCCATGTGCTGTGACTCTAGACTGAAGAAAAGGCCAACTTGAAATAAAGTGAGTGCCCCCTGTCTTTAAACCAGGCTTTGGCTCGATAAGCCGGTGGGACAGTCTGGGTTCATCCGAGGGAAAAAATACAAATAAAATTGTCAAAGATGTGGTCACAAATGACCACCTGTGCAGCCGTCCCCTCGTGTTAGAACACTGGTCACAGGAAGAGACGGAAAATAAATAAACTTCTATTGACTGAAGCGATAGACAGAGAACACTGGCTGGCTTATGCACTGTGAAGCTTTCTGGTTCTGACAGAAGGCTCCTTAACAAGTGCTCTGCCCCCGCTGAACCGCGTGACCCGCAACAACTCGCAGCAGCAGCAGAAGGACAGGTGGCCTGTTGGTGTGACCTCGGCCTGGAGCCAGACACCTGGGCAGGAGGGCACTGAGGAAGCCACCGGGACCAGCTGCTGCTCGTGATGCCACGTCGGGATAAATGCCGGAAATGATCCAATAATGATCCAGGTTATTGATGGTCTCTGTCATAATGGAACCTACATGACCATTCTGGGAAATATTTGTCTTTTATAAAAGAATTCAATTACCAATTGGAGGTTTGAGGGATTTATTTGTCACGTTACAACTCAGTGACTGAAAATGAAACGAAAGTAAAGTCCTTCAAGCTACCCGAACAAAGAACATACAGTTACTGACATACATATATACACTTCTGAATTTACATCAGGGTGACTGTAAACAGGAGCAACAAGATGGTGATGATAACATGGTTGGTATCTTCATATTACAAGTCTGACATCTGAGAAACACTGTGCACCCACTTTTACTGAATGTGAGCACCACGCATCAGTGATCACAGAGTCCACCTCTACTTGTCCCGCTGTAGTCCTGCACTCCGTCAGCTCAGGACACGGTCTGCCTGTATAGTGGAACAACTCGACCCGGGTTGCTGTGGTGGAGACAGGTCTCTGTAAAGAAGTGGGCACAATCTCTTCCTGTTGCCTGACTCCGATATATTTGGACCTGACACGAGTCAATGCGGCACACTTAAAAACTAAAGGCTGGGGATCTTGACCAAGTTGCTTTGGTGAAATGCTGATCTGATTTTGCAGTAAAGCAGAAAGTCATGTCAAAACTGTAGATTCTCCTGAGGCCACTTTTTAGATAACAACAAGACAACCCACCAATCAGCAGCTTTGCTCTACCCTGTACCCTGTCGTGTGGAGTCAGGGATACTGGAGGGGAATAGAGCAGCATTTAATGGAGTGATGCAAGGTCAATTAGTAACAAAAGAATAGGATTGTCTGAGCAGAGCCTCACTTAATGGGCCGTCCAAGTCCGATGAACCAAGCGAGGAGATCTTGACTCCTGCCATCAGTCAGGCTTTCTCCATTCCAAGCTGTTGGAGTTGGTCAAAGGATGTAGGCTGGCAGTAAGTGGGCATCTACATAACTGGTGGACAATCACCCTGGCCAGGCATTGCTTTACTTTGGCTGACATTTCTGCAGTTTTGGTAGCACAAGCAGAAGACTGCTCAATGACGACATCTCAGTCTATCTGCCTCCCAATTGGCTGCCGCGGTGAAGGTTCAGCCTCGCTTCGGTTTGCCAGTGGGATGTGGGACTGAATCTGGACTCAGTCGTCCTCCTTATGTTGGTAAAAACCAAGGCGTCATCCTCAGAGCAGATCACACAGATGGTTGAAAAGAGAGATGAGCCCTGAGAAAGGGAAGTTCGTATCTCTCCTCTCCAGGGTGGTGATATTTAGCCAAACCTGTCTGTTGCAGATAGTGATCAAAGCTTGGACACAGCCTCCGGCCGTAGAGGTGCAGGGAGACAGGAAATACAACTGACTGCACATATGAGATTTATTCTGAGATATCTTATCTCAAGACCGTCAGAGGTGAACACCTGTGTGTCATACACCTTGTTTTCAAACTCCAGTACAATTATAATTTCTAAGACAATTATCAATTACATGTCCACGAATTTTAACACAGACACAGGAGATACATATATATTTACATATATATAGTTGTTAGATAACCCTCTCAATGGAAGCAAAGTTACTATAAACAACATAAAAAAATATATTCATTCAAGTGAAGATCTAGATGGTTTAATGTAGCATATGCACCACATAAGCTACAATCATGAAAACTGTCTCCTTTTGCATTACATCTCTCAATCCTTTCCGCTCTTTTCCCCATTTTAATCTAAAATGAGGGCACAAGTGCATTATGTGGCGGACATGTCAGGTAGCACGCATGCTGTTTAAATGTAATCTGCAGGATTTGCCGTCTGGATTTACAGCCTGGCAAAATAGCACTAAACACATGCAGATACATGCCCCCAGAGCACCTTAAGCTTTGGCGTCGCTGAGCTCACATATGTATGAATACGAAGCAAGCTCAGGCAAAACAGCATCATTGAAATGAATAAATGTTTTCTCTGAGACTGTTTGAGGTGTTATGTGTTGTTAAGCACCTACAGTCTTTGTAATAAAAGACACTGTAATGAAAAATGAAAATTCTGATGAGAAAGTCACTTCTATAAAGCCAGTTAATCAATCACGGGGCGCCCACCGCATGCAGTTAGCAGAACCATTGCACAAAACGACTTGATTACGGCTGCCGTTGATTTGAAGGGGCGCGGCGCCGGAAAACTGACGTGAACCGCTTGCAAATTTTACTGACCGACAGAGGCCCAACTGTCATACATGTAACACCTCACACCTTCCCCTTGCATCTGCATAAGAAAACCACTGGGAATCGATACGGAGGCACACAGGGTTTGTTAAAACGGAAAATCAATGGTCACAAACATTCATTATAGGAAAAAAACAGCGCCAAGGGGTTGTGCTTTTACTGCCGAGGGTGGGGGCTGGTCGATGACTTGCTGAGTCAAAAGAGTCCACCCCTCTGATGTACCAGAATGAATTATTGGAGTGTCACATTTATCTACTGCAATGAGCCTTTTATGTGGGTTTCAGTGCCGCTGAAAGGATTGGCCAAGTCCAAAGGCGGCAGGAGATGCAAACGCTACCTATCTTTTTTACTCCCAGGTATGAAATATTAAGTGGAGTTTTTAACGATAGCAGTGTGCACCTCAGCAGGAATCGGACCGCTCTTAAAATACAGGGCAGAGGTTGGAACGCAGACAAATGGAGGGCTGGAAGAATATAGAGAAGAAGAAGATTAGAGCAGAGGAGGGTATACGTTTGCCTGGGCGAGAGTGGGGCCAGCTCCCTGCTGAACATTATAGTGAAAAATTGTATAGAAATCTGGCACGATCATGTGTGTGTGTTTTTTTTGTTTTTTTTTACTGATTACTGTTCAAGGGGGTGTGAACGAAGCTTCCTCCAAAATCTGAGTTATTTTATCGCATGGCTTCTTTCTCGTGGCAATTTTATTTTATTTCACTGCCGAGATATAATTGGTGAAAGACGGAGAAAAAAAAAAATAGATGTCTGATCCCCGTCCTCGCTCTCCCCCGTCTGTCTTCCATTTGCTCTTTCTTCCACGCCGTCTTTTTTTTCTTGTCCCTGGATAGCAATCAATAGTTATTATCTGCTGAGTGTCGCGATAGACACTGCACAGAGCCCCCATTCTGAGTTGATGGTGCTTTTTCATTATAGCTGACACTAGTCTAAACAAAGCAGGCCTATTTCCCTGCCACCAGACAAACACAGTCTCCATAATGGCACCAGATAAAAGAGAAGCAGGAGCTAGGAAAATTGAGTTTCACATAATGGGGAATCACTAACTCGGGACCACTTCTCTTCCCACTCCGTTTTTCCCCCTCATCCACCAGCTTCCTCTGAAGAATTTGCCAAATACAACGGACTGGATTTTTAATTTCTTACCTGTTTCCATTGATCCCTTCCCTAATTCTTCCATTCATTCATCCCCCATTATCCAGTCCAATAATGAGTTTTGTTCATCCGTCAAACATCCGTCCGTCAGTGCAACTGTCTGTCCGTCCATCAGCCCATCCATCCATCCATCCATCCATCCATACGACTGTCAGTCTGTAGGTGGGTGGCTGGTTGGGGGGGTGACGTTGTTTTGTTTTGACGGGGTTGTTGTTTCATAAAATAAATAAATGATATCTGCGCAGCGGAGTGGAAAGCATAACGAATGGCAGTTGGAGAAAAGGCAATTTAGGGAGAAGTGCACTGGCTGGCGAAGGAACAGAATGGGTTTTTACTGTGAAGTATAACCAATGCATTACAAAACACATCAGAGGTTTATTGAAAAAGCCAAGTACCCCTCACTCCCCCCCCTATCAAAATGGCCAACATTATCATGGCCTACATGGTTAGGCACTGAAAGTCACTTTCAGAAAGTCAGGGGAGAGGTTTTTTATTGCGGTGGCACACAGAAATAGAAGAGCCCCAGGTGAATGACGGAGCAAGAGGTGGTCGTTTTTCAATTCACTTACATACGCGGGGGCAGATATGTTTCACAACACATGGCATGGGGGTCACCGTGGAGGGTTAACAGTGTGGTTCTTATTCATGCAACTTGGCTGTTCACGCGTGTCTCTTTATACAAGGACACGTAACGTAACCTTTGGTGGGGGGGGTCCAACCAGTTAACTAGCATCAAGCTGTTTTAAAATGAATGCAAACCAAATCACCAATAAAAGCTAATTACTGTTATGGCTAGCTGCACTGGAATTGATTTCCTAGTGATGAAACCACCTTGTAAAGATGTCATCCACTCCGAAATTAAGTCAAAGTCATTTTCAAATGTATTACCTCCGTATAGGAGGTTGTGTTCTCACCTGTGTCTGTATGTTGGTTGGTTTGACAGCAGGATTACACAAAAACTACTGAACGTCTGCACGCTAACCAGCAGGCGTTAACTATTACCATTAAATAGAAATAATTAATGTTAGTTATGTTTTCTTATGTAGTTCAAGCTATGGCTCTCTAAAAAAACTAAACAAAACAAAAGCTTATTTTCCATTTTTGTCAATCTAGATAAAACTCCATATCCAGCAGTGATATATTGGGCGAGGCTTGGTTGCATTAAAGGGAATTGTTGGGCCTTGGGGGAGGTATGCAGTCTCCTGAGAGCAATTCTAGTTATTTGATCATTGGTAATTGGGAATACACTTTATGCCTCTGAGCTTCTGCGTTGGAGAGCTGAGCCAGCAGGATACCTGTGGCTTAGACGTCAGTGAGACCCGTCATTATTTGGTTAGCAGTGTCATTGAAAATATGGCCCACACCATTCAGCGTCTAACAATTGCAAACCAGATTGTGAGCGGTTTAATGTTCTGTACTGCTAAGTAGCAAATAAGTTATCCAATGTAGCCCACAAGCTGACTTTAGTGGGTCACTTATCCGTGGGGGGGTTTTTGCTTGGTAGCGCATTCAGCAACATGTGACACATGTACTTGTGGATAAGAAGGAGGAACATTAGCTAGGGAGCTAACGTGGGCCTCACTTCAAAGTGTGCTTTCATGTCATGTTACCGTCTACTGTAAGACAGTTCGTTAGCGTCGCTGCCAGCCAATTATATAACAGTGAAGGCAACAGATTCATGCAAAGTCACGTAAAACTGGTATATTAATAGAAAAGGAGGTGCTATCATGGAACCAAAGAGGAAGAAAACATCAAAAGTGTGCAATTTCAACTGTTCAGCAATTGTAATGCATGTTATATGAGTTTGCAGCATGCTGCTTTGGGAAATGTAAGGTTAAATAAGGCTACTTTTCAAACCGACTGCACAGAGTAATAGCCAGAGCATTAGCAGTTACTTCCAGGCCATCAGGATGCCCATAAAGTTTATCACTGTTAGCATTTCAGACATTGACAATTCACAAGCCCCCTAATGGAAATACTAGACTCACTTACAGATATCGATAAACACTAAATAAATGCATCCTTTGTCCTTGTTCCAAAGCAGAAGAATACAAATAAATAGATTGTAGAGATACGAAGATGATTCAGCACAATGATGCATACACGCAAAAGAAAGAAAAACAAAACCCAGCAGACAGTATTCTCTTAAGTCTGTCCTACGTTTATTCAGGTTGTCATAAAGTCCTTTTTTTTTCTTCTTTTCTAAGAGCAGCTGGATTCACAGTCTGTGAAGCACCTGACTGGAAGCGTTTCATTATCTGCCATCACATTACTCTGTCACTATACCATAATGACTTCACAATTGAAGGCATTCTGTCAGCTATTCTTAATATAAACTCGTCGCCGTCACTTTATTACATTTACTGAAATAGTACTCTAGTCTAACGTCCAGAGATTTCTACTGGATATATATGTATAAAACAATAAGTTAAGGGGAAGTTTGAAGAAGCAGATGTACAACCTCAGCGTGTTGGTCCTATTTTGCATTAACTGGGGCTTAAGGGCATCTCGGCGCCACCACAAGATATATTAAGCAACCCTCCTCGTCAGTGGGCGTCTACAGGCTAACTGATAAGAGGATGACAGGAGGAGGGCTGGGACAGAGATGAGAGTCCATCAACACTGCTGCCGCAATCACCTGCTCTGCATATCTAACGGAGCTAATTCTAGGCACTTAGTCATCTGCTGGAGCCACGGCACTGTCTGTGTATGTGCACAAGACTCATTTGCGGGTCGTAATAACTGCGCTGCACCCATCTTTGTGTCCCCTAGGCCCCTCACATCTTCAAACCGGCCATAATTTCTTTGAAAGGCACAAAAGGGTCTGTAATTTAGTGCTTTACACTCTGACTTGTGTATTTACTTCGGTCCACACAACCTGTAAACAACTTGGGCAAATATGGCAAACAAAAAAAAAAAAGGTGAGTCAGCGAAGATGCAAATTAAAGGCTATCAAAGAACGTCACTGGCTTTGAGTGGTGGTGGAACAAAAACTGGTCCGTTGCCTTTGTGTCTGTTGTTGGTGTCATTAAGTTATTATGACAACGGTATTGATTTTCTATTTATATAGGCCAATACTCGCTGCAGGGAGACCTCTCTGACTTTCACAGACATCCCATTCGCCCTTTTGCAAAAACCTCCGCTAGTGTCAGATCTGTCTGCAGCTCTATTTTCATCCATTTTTTTTTATGTTCCACCTTTCAGATACGACGACCGTCTTATTATTGCACTTAAAGAAAAAAAATCATTCACAAAAACAAGGATGGTGCACTCAGTAGAGATACCGGCCATTTAGCTGAATCGAATGGTTTCCAACATGACCAGTGACCATCAGCGTGAGATATATCCAATGTTGTGCTGATCATGTTTACATACAAGCCGCCCGCCCACCCGACGTAACCACCAACTACAAAGACAGAAAGAAATTAAATAATTATGTGTTATTTATCTAAAATATGTGCACTTGTTTCATTTCAAGGTCAGTGTGAGAGCCCTTTCTAGGTTTTGCTGTCATTTACTTCCCAAATGAGACGGGGCTGCTACTCGATTTGACGAAAGGATGTGTCATGATCCGTTTGGGGTTTTTTTTTTTGGGGGGGGGGGTGGAATTTATATATTGCAGTGAGGATTATGAACTGGGTTGTTGTTAATTAGAGTTCTTTGAAAGAAAGAAATTTGGAATCGCCAAAATTAGCAGGAAGCGGTAAAAAAACAGTGCAGTCGGTGCATCCTTAGTAGTTAAGTCATTTTCATGTTTTTATCCACTGTATTTATGTACATTTACAGCCAGAGTTTACCGCTGTCATCGTCAGTCTATAAAAGCTTTGACATTAACCGAGCGCTGTCGTTGCCTGATGGATTGGTCCCGTCGCAGTTGCGCGCCGCCCCCCTTACTGAAGCACGTTGTGTTCTCCATGCTGTTCAATTGGCTCAGTTGAATCCATCTGCGGTAACCATTGTTTGAAAACCAGGTAGGGTGCTCCGTGAAAAGCTGAATAAAGTTGTTACATAGGAGTGGAGTGCAGCCTGCAATTTTCCCTCCACAATGCTATAGCATGGCAGCGTGAGTCCTTTGTGGGAAAGCATTACGGTGGGGATAATACAGCCCTTGTAAAAAAAAAAGAACGCCCCGCAGTCCGAGGGGAATGACAGGCAGACACTCAGGCATTATCACATTATCACCTGCAGTCAGAGAAAAATCTGCCCTTCACCATAAAAAGTAGGTTACTGCGGGCCACGTTTGCAAATGTATTGTGCCGAGAGAATATGACACATTACGCAAAACAAAGCAGAAAACGTGTTCTTTTGGTTAGAGACAGCCCGGCGTTAGAATTCATTTGTTTGCATGTGTTTTCTCAGAGAAGCTGTGACCAAATAAGCAGACAAAACGCAAGGCCGGGCAGAACATTGATATCAGATTCTGCTTAACCCTGGCTTACATTCAGCCGAGCCTTATCTCATGTTCAGTCGCAATGTTTCTCCGATTGTGCCGGCTGCATCGCCAACATCTTCTGCTGTAATTGCTAGTCAGAGCAGGAGACTGACCTCGCCAGGAAACGGCATTTATTGTTTGTCTGTTGAAATTTCTGCCACAGTCTTTGATTATGTTTACCCGACCGTGAGCTCGGCCATGTGAGTCCTTACAGTCTTCAATCGGAGACACAGGTGGAAGCAACGTGATGATGTTATATGACGAAGGAGAGAAGGGGTAGCGCAAGGTGGGATGAGTCAAAACATTTGTGACTTGATCAGTGTGATCGAGTCTCGATCAAGTGGTCCGTTAATACAAGACATCAGCTTTTACAGTTTAGGGTCGTCGTAGCATTTATTTTTTTCAAAGACCAGACCTAAAACGATTTTCACACTAGTTCAAGCTACTTTTTGCTAAGACAAAAAACAGGTGAGGGGCACCCGCAACCTTTTTAGTTACTGAGTATAATCAAAGCAAATTGACCCAATCGTGTGCATACCATTCTGAGTTGTTCTGAACGCACCCTAAAAGGGGCATGTTTCACTTCAATAATGATCTTTTTTATCTGGAGATCAGGTATTTCCCATCTTGCACGTACCCTAAAGTTGTTAAAATTCTGGGTCCCGTGAGTTATTATACCAAGTAATGATTGATTCATGTGCCGCTCCTGAGTGTTACTCAACGTGAATTTGATTAAATCTACAGGTCGCTCTGATGGTCGGTTGGGCCATGAACGTTTCCCTAATCCCTTTGTGGCCGCACTTCTTCAGAAGTTGAGATTCACTAAACTAAGATGGTGAACTTGGTGAACACAATACTTGCTAAACTTCAGCATTGTATCGTTCTCATTGTGAGCATTTTGCATGCTGACGTTAGTCTTGAGCTCAAAGTACCAACATTTTCTGCCTACACCGAACCTTAACCGTAACTCGTCAAGCTACAGTGTGTATAGTGATGTGGTTAAGAGGACGTGCGACTAAGCAGGCACACAGTAAGTTACTCTTACCTCAAAAACACGATTACAGAGACAGTTTTTGGCGATTGGAGTGAGTATAAGCCAATTTTAAGAAAATGTTTGAATACAATACGCTAGATTAAGTAGAAAGGCAGCGCTTTGATTTGCTTTTTTTTCCTCCCACCCGACTGTATTGTTTTATTCAGTTCCTCTGTTGTTTAGTTTCTGACTTGCTCGGGTGGCGCTTGTGTCACGCTTATCTGAGAGAAAAACTGCACCGGGGTCTGCACTGTGCTGCGCTTGAGTGCCATGAATTCACTGTGTTTGCCCCTGCATGCTGACAGCCTGAGCATTACACTCACATTAGAGTGTATCAACTGTCTGAACTCGACATTACCCAGCACAATATCACAATCCTTGCTGAGTAAATGGCTATCTCATTTATACTGCATTGAATTGCTTGGGTTGACATTGTGTTTTGTGTGGACACGGGGAGCTCCACACACACACACACACACACACACACACACACACACACACACACACACACACACACACACACACACACACACACACACACACAAAGCACAGCTATCTGAGGGGCTGTGTGCACAGGGTGTCTTTCTTTTTTTTATGCTACTCGGAATACACGTGTTTATGTGTCTAAGCAGTGTTTACTCCAGTCGGAGATATCCTCTAGAAGCTATCGGGGATATGTTGGTAATCTCGGCAGCACAAATACATAATGTAATGATGATAAGATAAGCTTGTAGCCCCTGTGTTTGCTGACTGGCTAAAGAGAAGGAAGGCAAGCATCTGCAAAGAGTAATGAAAGAGTCCCGCTATCAGCTGCTCCAGCACAGATAAATGTGCTGCGGGGGGCATTGTATATATATTACGAATTAAACAGGAGGCAACGTAAAAAAAAAAAAAATCGACCTTCCAGTGGATTATGATTATTCTGTGACACTTGAACTAAACATCATTAGTATGCCACCGGTGTCAGACATGATATTGGCGATGCTTTGTGGCAAAATGCTTTGCAAGTGGATACCACATGTGCTCGCTTAAAACTTAAAATGCAGAATACTTTAGTTTTTGAATATCATGCATGAAAGGAGTTGTTGTGCGAAAGTCTAAAAAAAAAGAAAATCATTTTAATATGCAGATAAGCCGAGAGTACAAAGCGAGTGTTTGTGACGAGCTACTGAGCCGAGGACTTGCATGTCCGAGTGGTGAAATGCACGATTACATGGTGGTGAGTTTTAATCTTTTTCTAAATTATAAAAACAAGTCACAGCCACTTACGGTCAATCTGGATTTAACTTCGAATGTATTCAGTTCTCATTACCGTCCTCCTTTTCTCCTCCTTGTTCTCGACACAGTCCGTCTTTTTAAACTCAGAAGCGGCGCATCGTAATACATGGTCCTTACCTGTTATTGATTATCCTTCAGCCGGGTTTGACACGGCCTCTTTGGAGAATTCCGCAATATAATTAAAAAACGAGGAGGGAAGAGGATGAGTGTTTTTACAATACTGCCGAAGTCTGTCATAACTCCTCCGAAAAGGACGGTAAAGTGGGGAGGTAAAGCCTCTCTCTGCGGTCAGAACCGGAGTCCTTGGATGTACAGGCTACACAGCACAACGATACATCACATTTATGGATGCAGTCCCTCTTGACTCGCAACCGGTCACTGAGGATATTTCACACGAGAGTGATATATGTGGGACAGAACCTGTACGACACTAATCTACTTTACGCCTGTGCGCAGTGCAATGCAGATTTGTTTTTGTTTTTATCGCTCTTTGGCCATCTCTGTGAGTCTCCGCTCGGTTCACAAACTGAAATGTGGACAACACAGCACGGCAGCAAACCACACAGTTCTTCACACTTAACACTCACACTGTCTCTGTTGCTCGCACACGCACACACAGACACTTCAAAGACACTAGGGATGGTCACCTTCCCGCTCAGTGGGATGCTTTCTGCACTAAAACAACAATGCTAAAATATTGGCATTCAGAGAGCACAGAGGAGCCAAAGGCCGGCGAGAGGACACACAGACCCGGCCAGGGAAACAGAAATGAAATGATTTCTTGGAGTGCAAACAGCAGGAATAATAAATTGTACGTGTTAATAATTGATGATACCTTTTTTTTTTCTTTTTCTTTTTCTTTGGCGAGCTTTAATAAGGCTTTTTGAACATTAATTTAAAAAGAGAAAAAAAACAAACAATGTTGACACGTATTACATGAGAAAATACAATAATCCCTAAGTGGAACATGTGATTGATATATTATGGCTGGCAGTGTTAGCGGAGAGCAAACACTGTGTATTATTAGTCTCCTTCTATGAGCGTAATGCCAAAGCACTTCTCGAGGAACGCACTTTACTCGAGGGGGGGAGAGGCTCGACGGCGTTTCTCATTTTGGAGATAATTTTTCATTTTTAACAATTAAGTGTTTATCATAATGTAATGCTCCTTAAGGGCTCTGCATTATCCTCACAAATAAGAATTGAAGCAACAATCAAAGCTGGATTTGTGCAGTGCATAATTTAGATGATTTTTTTTTTTGTTTGTATAGCGCCTTTCTAAATACCCAGGGATGCTTTATACAGCGAGCGAGAAAAGAAAAATCTTTTTTAATAAAAAGATGAATGATACGAGGATCGCTCTAACTGTCTGATTTTTCCTATTATTAATGTCAACCTTTCTCATTTCAATTACTGTGCGTTCATTTATTTAACTCCTCCTTTTCTATACAAAGTAGATTGACTAAACGTACTGAAGAGCCACATTTAGAAACAATAAGAGACACTTTGAACAGATGTTTCCGGTCTGCCACGGAGCGTGTGTGGGTTTTTAGCCATCCTTAAAAAAAAACAAACAAAAAAAAAACAATGGGGAGCTCGTTCCACCATTGTGGAGTCAGGACGGCAAGCGGTCGTGATTGTGTCGAGCGGCAGCTTGGCCACCCTCGTAGTGACGGAGTAGCAAGCTGATTGGCGGTAGAGGGCTCACTGGGGTGTACTGGTTTGGCCACGTCCCGGGTTTCGGATGGGTCTGAGCTATTCACAGGATGGCAGGCAGGTACTCTTGAATCAGATTTTAGCACCCAGTGCAGGGTGCGGAGGAGCTCTGCAGAACTCGAGTAGATTGAAGAGCGGCTGGACTTTCTTGCTATTCTGAGTGAACTGCAGAGGGGTTGGCACACGAGCCAGGAGTTGCAATAGTTCAGTCAGTAGACCAGAACCTGCGTTTCCTTTCTGGGCGAGGAACGATACTGGGGAGAATGAGTCTGCAGTCGGGGGTTGTCGCAGTGATGTTGGCAGCAAAGGAGAGGTTGTTCAGTGTCTGACCCAGTCAAAGCTGAGGACACCGCAGAGTTAATTTCAGGGCTCAGTTGTACATCAGCGCATTACATTATAACAAAAGTCTATTCCAGGGGACTTTTTTAAGATCGCTTTTTTTTACTTTACTAATGGAATAGACTGACAGGAAACCAGTGAACAGGGTGTCATGTCATTTCTGTCTGAAATCGAACCACGAGGCCATCTCAACCCACCGAGCTAACAGGATGGAACCAGCCATCCCTCTTACGCTTTAATAATGTGTGTGAACAAATTATATCTGTAAACCATGCGTTTGGTTGCAGCGTACACTGATTCCCACATCAGTTTATGAATATTTATATATTTTCACATGTGGCCCTTGAGTGCTCAGCAACACGCTGACTTACTCATCGCGCTGAAACTATAATGTCAGTAAAATGCTGCTGTCAGCAATCATGTGTGTTTATAAATTCAAGTCTAAAAGGCTGTAAAGGAGGAAATATTTACCCGCTCATACAGTGATGTGACAGTGTGTGCACGTACTTAATTTTAGTCTTCGGGAACACGAGCTGGCTTTTCCAGTTTTGCTGATTAAAGACTCAGTTGATGCTTCATATGCCACTATACCACATTCACAGAAGCCTGCTTCAGAGGAGCTCTCCTGCTCGCTGACCTCGCAGTCTTTAAAAAAGGCACGCGGAAAGAAAGCATCCAGAAAAAGAAGAAGATGAAAAGGAAACGCCACAGGTTTTTACGGCATATTCACACAAAAAAAAGAACCTTGGATTTCACAGTTGCGGCGCTCACCATTTACCGTTTGAGCGTACATAACATTTACCACTCAATCACACCTGCCTTTAAAGCGCTGCAAACTCTACTGACACATTGCAAATATGCATCTTCAGTATGTTAACATATTCTAAATAACTACACTAATGGATGGAGTCCAGCTTATTAAATGCAGAGAGGCTGAGCTGCAATTGGATTTAAACTTAACATTCCAGTCGGGCACTAACCGACTCTACTCAACGTCTCTAAACACTCGTTAATACCACCCTGCGCTCTCCCGGGTCGTATTGTCTCAGTGTCGGTGCTATAACCCTGCCACCTTTCTGTAAACTTACAATCGGTCTACTTGTTTTTGCATAAGTGTCAAGTTTCCCCTAACAGTGCCGTGACATCAGCGGAATTGCTGAAGATGCACGCCAGTGTTTTCACTAGCTTTAATTATTCATTAAAAATGTGCTGTCTGTTTGTCCTGATAAGCCGCCGGCTCATTCAGTTTCCGTGCCGCCGTGCGAGCATAGCTGATTTAGCTAGCTGGTACTGTACACGCCGCTCTTCAACATTTCCGTCTGCCCAGAATCGATGTCCTCCTCAGCCAAAACGACAGCGACTTAAACGGCGCCGTCCTTGGGATGCCTGTGTCTTTCAGCTATTCCATTAAAATGTCTCTCATTTCGAATCTTGATGCCGACAAAACATTGCCATTCCCCTCCTTCCTGGGTTCTTTCAGCAAAGTCTGTCGGAGAAAGCGAGTGCTTTTCAGAGAGGAAAGTTTAGAAATCCGGCGTTAAAGCTTCGCCCAACAATCGAGCTTGTTAGCGGCAGTGCGAGGTTTAAATTGGCAGCTCAGGGGTGACAGGTGTGTGGTCCTGCATCGCCCGTATTTGTATTCATCTCACTTTATTTTAGAGGAGGTGTGTGGTGGAGGGGGGGTGGTGGTGGTGGTGG
>CAEMYA010000024.1:18188613-18210716 GCA_903131615.1 Diplodus sargus | reverse complement strand
AAAAAAAAAAAAAAAAAGATGAAAAACAGCGAGGAGCGAAAAGGGAGACAAGGCAGAAGCGGATAGAGACCCCCTGATTATGGCAGTTAGGGGTTTTATTGTGTGTGGGAAAAAGGTAGTGATTGAGGTGGGGTCAAGTCCTTGGAAGACAGCGCCGTGGTGACTGAGTGAAGAAACAATGACAGTTATGATGAGGTCTGCTTGATGTGGGCTCTCTGCTGAGCCAGCAGGGCCCGGAGACGGAGCCGTGGGAGAGGGCGAGAGAGCCTCCCGCGGAGACGCTGATCAAATACGGTGTTGAGCATAGCGACGTGGTGCAACCGAGAGGGGAGATAAAGACACAGCCTTTGGTCTGAGTCACAGGGAGGAGGAAGGACTCCTGGATAAAACAAGGGCCGAAAATGAAAGGCCTCGGTTAAGCTTTTGTGTGGCAATGTGCCTTTAAGTCGGCGGAAGAAGCGGAGAGATGTTTTTGAAAATTTCACCCTGCCGATTTCTGACTTTTCCATTTCTTGCCGTCCTCCCCTGCGCTCCCCCCCACCCCCTATATACACTCTCACAATAATAAAACAGTACTTTTCTTCCCACTCCCAATCTCTCTCTGCAGAGTCAATCTTGGTGAAATCGTTTTCTCAGGCAATTCACCAAGGTTGCACAGGAATAAACCTCAGAACATGGGCCGCCTGGCCGTTTATTCGGCATTTCCTCAAACGTGAGCGCACAACCGGCTCAAAGCCCACACGCCAACAAATATAATTTTAATCTGCGGCGGCGTACACATATTGTTCTTGACGGTTGGTTTATCATAAGGTTTTATGCAATTACCGCAGTCACAGCAGAGCACAAAAGCTTAGCCGGCCCCCGTCTCTCAGTTATTATTAATGACGCAGATTCCTCACTGTCGTCCTCTGATGGTAATGACACGGCAGCTAAATTAAATTCATTTCGCGTTATGTCCCTCTCTCGCCGTTCTCAACTGTGTTTTTCCCCCTCGTTTTTCCCGCATGCAGCCTCTCCGTCTCCTCCCTCCTCTCCCCTTTCGCCTTCCACTGCTGGGCAATAAGGACTCCCCTCCACCAGCTCCCTGTTCGGCTGAGTGTCGGCATTCATCACATCAACCAGGAGCAACTCAACAGTCCCGCTAACATGCCATATTAGAGAGCGAGACGGGGATGCGAGATGCGGCACCTATCTAATTTCCCACAGATGTAAATTGAAAAAAAAAAAACACTTACACACACACACACACAAAAACCCCTATGAAACGGATGACAAACTCCGAGAAAAGATATCAAATCAGCATTTTCTCAAACCACTTCCAGGAGGTAATCACACTCTTGAACTTTTTCTCTGCAGCTAGAAGGAATCTGATATCAAACCCTCCCGGTATGACACACAGCGAGTCTGAAATAAGCTACAGGGGGAAACTAAAAGGGAAATAATACATAAGAAGGCTAATAATACATTATTGCTTTGAATTAAATATGTACCTCCTTGATGTGATATCTCACTTTTATCTCTCTCTCCCGGTGCGTCCGCCCAACATCCTGCACCGTGTCTCATATGCGAGACAGCCACATGTATAATCCACGGCGTGCGCGACACGGGGAACTGGTGGCAGTGGTGAAAGCGAGGAACTCTTTTTATTCCGCGAAGCACTTTGTGCAGCCTGCAAGCGACTGGAACAGGAAACTGTGAAAACCCTGTTTCAGTCTTTTCTCTTGCTTCAACTTGAGTCAAAGAATTGTACGCTGTTCTCTGGGTTGTGACATTCCTTTTAAAAATGTCGGCTTTTTAATAACAGCTGCAATATCTTTAGCTGTCATTGTCCCCAATCTCTAAATAACTGTACGTTCTGTAGGACACAGGAAGCAAATTAAGCTCCCGCGGAACATTTTGATAAGCTGGAATTAAAACAAGTAACAGTTTACCTCTTGTTTCCTGGAATGAAGTGATTTGGATAATGATTAAATGTCAACCCTACGGGGGATCCCTTTCAGTTTCATTTAACTCCGTTCACACTGTCTTCACTTGATCTTAACAAATTAGTTAGTTGATGAAAAAAAACATTGCCGGTCCCCGGCTCCCAACTCGAACTTCACTTTCAAGCAAAGCTAATGTGCTCTGGTGTTCAGCTACTTCTTCCTGTTTTGATGCTGTTTTATTCCAGATGAGAATATGCCAAGATTAGATCTTTAAAGTAAATAGCTCAGTATGTTCTTGCTCATTTGCTTAATTGCTGAGAGTTGGATGAGAAGACTGATAACACATGCTCAAACCTAAAGGATGGAAAAAGGTTGATTGCCAGTGACTCCTGAAACGATTTGCATCCCAAAACAACATGGCGGTTGCAGCGCACCAGTTTGGTTAATTTTTGGAGAACATTGTGCTTCAGCTTCATAAGTGACTTCAGTTGTAAATGTACCTGTTTTATGCACGTAACTTAACAAAAATCATTCATCCATCAAACTGTTTAACTCAAGCACTACCTGAACAATCACTTTCCACTCATTTGTTTGTTCTTTGTAAATATCTTCTTTTTTTCTATTTCATTTCTATTCAACTTTATGCGTCTTTGTCTGATTCTTTTTCCTGTACTGAGCTGTGAGCTAACGAGTGAATTTCCCCATTGTGAGATTAAAAGAAATCTACATAATTACTAATCTAATCTAATTACATGATGTGTGATTTAAGTTACCTAAAAGAACTCACCTTCGACTTCTGCTTTCACACTGGACATGAACAGCGCCCTCCCTGGGGAAAGTCCTGCCCTTGTGCTTGGACAGTTACTGGTGCCTCTTGTTGCTAAGGTAACCGCTAACTGCTGCTAAATGTTGCTGCTCTTGGTCGGTCGGTCATTTGCGTTCACACAGACAGCTTCTCCGGTTAATGTCTGGAAAGTTTTAGGGTAGAAGTGCATGTTTACAAGAGGCTAGTTAGCTGAAACCGGTAGCCGATTAGCTTAACATAAGATAAAGATAGAAAAAACAGGAGAGAGCATCAGGTCTAGTTCTGTAAAAATCCTCCTACCGGCACCTCCAAATCACCACAGATGAATGTGTATCTTGGTTGTTTAGTATGTAAAAAAAATCGAAACGCAAAAATGACTATTTGCTGTTTTACAGAGGTTTTACCGTGTGAGAGTATTTCTTGGCAGAAAAATCCCTTTCTGGAGTCTCTGCTGGCAAAGGTCTACTGGCTCCACGCACATAATGGAGGCTGAACACATTGTAACATCTCACATCTTCAATCCTAAATTACTTTTAGGAAATTCATGTTTTGATCACAGATGTTTTGCTTGATTTGCAAGACAAAGATCCGTGCATTTACTGTATCATATAATGGAAACAATCAAAGTGGTTCTGTAAATTTGACCGATACGCAGCCTATCACCAATCTGGATTACAAGAGAATATATTGACCGGGCTATTGTGCTTTTATGGGGCTGTCGAATGAAAGGACAACTGTAATTTGAGAATTTTTCACACAATAGCAAAAGAGAATGAATTTCTGAATTTCTAAAGATGAATAAGAGTAGTAAAGCCCGAGGCCTGATGTGTGCGAGCTGAGTGGCTTTCAAGTCTCTCATTCCATTTTTCTTTGAACAAAAAAAAAAAGTTAAACATTGAACATTGCATCATTTCTTCTTCTTCTATGGTTATTCATCCAATTGTTGAGTCTATTTTGTACTTCCCCTGCTGTGTGCGGGCTGCCGCACAATAACATGCATCCCAACCCGCATCTCTTTGAATTAGCTTGCATCGAAAAAAAAAAAAAAGGGGGCTGAAACAAGTGAACGTGAAACTCGTGTGTCGGGTTGCGTCATCAAAGTCGCTTTCAAGGCATCGTGTGAGCGGTGAATTACCTCCGGGTTTAACGTGACCTCTCCCTTAATTACCATATGATCATCACTTAGTGCGACGGTACCACTTCAGAGGTAACACAGAGAAGTTGACCGGATAGCTATAAATATGTGATAGAAAACAACGGGTACATCAACATCAGGCAACTCCTCTGATAATGAAAAGAAGGAGGAGAGATGCTTTAATTAGAGCCTGAACACTCTCCCACACCCTGCCTGTTTGTAAGATTACTCCTCTTATAGATGACACGTCTTCGTCGTGTCCACAGGGAACTTCACTTACTGTACCAGCAAGTGAATATTGAAGCTAGACATTTTCTTGACTAATGGACGGCCGGTACGACATGCAAAATGGCTGTCCGCATATCAGACCTCATTAAGGAAATCTGCTAACCTGGGTTTTTTTACTCCCCTTATTAAACTTTACCTACTAAGCTTGGATGAAGTGCTGCTGGCACGTCCTGAGGCATTTCCTGGAGCAAATGCAAGCTCAGTAGGATCTATTTTGATGCCGGGGATAGTTCTTAGAAACATAACGTCTGCCCATACCGTTTGTATAGAAGAAGCATTCTGCTTTTAAACACCTTCAAGAGGACTTAACTACTTTTTTTGTGTTAAAACAAAGGGTGCGGAGGTGGCTGTAATATGCTGTTCCAGGTGCGTCTATTTTTGCGGGTCCCCCTGGGATGAGAGGAGCTCAAACACCCTCTGAAGAGTTCTTTTATTCCGCCCGTAATGAGCCGATAGCCAACGGGCAGCTGTTGTCTCCTGCTGTGTCGTATTCTGTATTGATAGTTTCCCTTTCAAATGCGGCTCATCCACCCCCCGCGGGCCTGCAGCGCCAGGTTGCCACTGTGCCGCGTAGTTTGCCCCGACACCGGCTCTAATCTTTAGACACAGCGAGCAAAGACGCGAGAGATCCCCTTTCAAAAGGGAAAAAACAAGGGCGGGTTGTGTTCACAGAATAAGACACATGTCTGAAAATGGCTTCCTGTTATGCTGATACGGCTCCTCCCGAGGTGTTCAATTGACAACTCGCAGCAGGTGACCGCCGATTAATCTCTCCGCCGCCGCTGACATTCAACCGACAGTGCGTCAGAGGGACTGGATATATCGCTGAGCCGGAGCGTGAATTGGTGAGGAGAAAAGTCAAAGAACACTAATATTGCATCGACCCGGGGTTCTTCGGCGCCGCGAGAGAAGCGCTACTGTGTTACACGTGAAAAAAAAAAAAAAAAAAGTCTCCATCCCCTTTATGCTGCATATGTTCATTGTTGCTCGGTTGTGTTCACAGCAGCAGGGACTGTCAGCGCTCAGACAGAAACCTCTCATTATCGTTGGCCAGAAACAAATAGGAGGGGTAAGAAAAGCAAAGCTGATCTTCCAATTATCTCTTATCCACATTTTCACCGTGCAGCAAAAATTCATCAGTTGTGGTTGAGACGCTAATTACAACTAATTAGCTTCCTCTCTATCCAAAAAAAATTGGATATAGCGCAACATTCAACACAAATTAAAACTGAAAGCGCAGTTCAGTAAACCTCCAACTTCGTTTGAAAAAACCAGAGGCATGTGACCGGCTGTGTGCAGTCTATTTGATTTGGTGCTTTGGTGATAGATCTGTTAACAAACCCGAGCCGATCCGGCCATTAGTAAAGAACACAACAACCTGTTGGGTGTTATATAGCGGTAGGAGTAATTAACAAAAGTGCATTAGTCTAATGAGTGCCCTTGCAGGAACCTCGTGAGAGAAAATTAAGGCTGCTGGTTCTGAGGTACACTCCGAGTTCATCTTCATGGAGGAGGTGGGAAAGCTTATCGATTGTCTCCCGCTGTTTTCTGTCAAGTCTGAGAAAGCCCGGTCGGAGGAAAGCATGCAGCTCCAGCCCGTCTTACCGCTGGTTCAAAGAAACGGAGGGTTTTTTCTTGTGCTTTGAAGGTGCCAAAATGGATAAATTCAAAGGGCATAGGTTAAATTGCGTTTTAATTAACTTGAAATAACGTACAAATTGTCATGGGCCTGCATCATTCACACGGAGAAGGATGAACTACACATGAAATTTAACATGGTGGAATTAAAACACGCAAAAATAGACATTCAATGTGCCTTTAAAATACTTTTTAAACTCCGCCGCGACGATGGCTCCAGTTTCCATCGGCTGAGACCGAAAAGGCACGAGAGGGTAACACAATCAGCGAGAAAAACTTGAACGCAAATTTTGAGTAAAACAACCCAGACCACCCTAATATGTCACCTAATTGTTCATTAATTATATCGTAAATCACTGTGACAATGACAGCTAGTCCCAATTACGAATGTCACGCTTGGCCTGGCCCCTCTATCAAGCTTCATTGTCCCCGGGAAGCCATGCTGTGTACCAATCACCTTGTTTACTTGCTGCTGGAGGCAAAAGGTCACGTAAGAGTGTACGTCAGATCCTAACAAAAAGTACACACATGTTCAACAAATGTGGCGAGATGACTTACGATGGAAAATCAAGAGAGAAGTTAGAGTGTGAGAATGGGGACACGGGATTGAACCACCAAACATCTGACAATTATATTTTACACGGTTATTTATTTCCATAACAATTACTAAGACATAATGAAGAGGCTGCTATAGCTACCCCAAGATTGCGAGATTCTGGCTCTCTGGAAACTTCCAAAATAATGATGATCAAATATTTATCTTTCTGACAAGTGTTTTTTCTTGGACAAGGTTAACAGTTGGATCATTCAGTTTATGACTGGAGGGTATTTATCCCAGGATGAATGGCGTCCCGTTCTCCTCAACACGATATCTCAAGAATGCATTGAGGAAATTCATTCGGATTTGGTACGAAAGTTCACTATGACTTAAGAATGAACTGATTAGTATTTGGTGGCCACAGGTCAATGGCCAAGGCTGCTTTCACCTCACAAAACCCCTTTTAGGCCATAACTCAAGATGATGATTATGATAAAATCTTGCAGAAATACAATAAAATGACTAAGTTAACACATTCGATATCCAAAAGGTCGGCGGTTAAATTCACTGCGATATTGTAATACCCTGCAAGAAATGGGCTCGCTATTATTCAACGCAATAGCTCAGGAACAGCTACTTGACTGGTGCGCGAGGCGTTCTGGTTTTGTTCTGTCTTTCTTTCTTTTTCAAGGGACTCAATACAATTGACACATCAGAATCAGCAGGCCTTTTACGCGTGGAACAGGCAACAGACTTCAGATCATCGATCTTCATTCGAAATGAACTCAGCAGACGACAAAACATGTCTCGAAAGTCTGTTCAATTAACTTCGGAAGCAGAACATCTTCATTAACAGAACATTCTTTTTTTTTTTTTTTTTTTTTTTTACTATTTTTTCCAAAAACATATCGAGTGCAGACTCAAACAGGACACATCTGTTGCTATTTCATAATGCATGCACTGTGTAAAAGCAGGGGGAGAGTGGTGGTTCAGGTGTTGCGGAGCCACAGGTCAGCAGGGGTGTCCTCTCAACCTGTTGGTCCTTGGGGATTCACCCAATAAGGACCTGTCCCTGCTCCAGCTCATTCTTTGTGATTTCCTTTTATATATATATTTTTTTTTATCCTCTTCCCCAGCTCTGTGCATTTGTATTCCGGCTGTGTCTGAATGCCGGCAGTGACAGCTATTTAGCATTATATTTGAATGCCTTTAAAAGGACCTCTTCAAAGCAGCGCAGGCATGGTAACAGGGAATAGAACAAATAGCAGATGGTGTTGAAACTCTATGTTCACATCAGGGGGTGATGCAAATATTCATCAGTCATTAATGCTGAGGACAGTAATTTGATAATAACAGAATATGTTGAACACGCTCCCCTCGCTGTGTGTGATTCTGTGCACTGTGGACCGCACGAGGCACGATTTATATATGTGTCCGGTATGATCGAAAGAGGTCAATCATAATGGATGCGAAGAGGGAAGACCTCTTAGCCGGAAAAAGGTCATTATCTGCTGTGGAGGAGATGAAGGGATGGAGTGTGAATAACTATCGAGACTGTAAACACATAAATCAATTTATTAGCAGGAGTAATTGTTGGGGCTTCAGCGCTTGACCAGTATCACATAGTAATTTTCATCTAGCTGCCACTGCGCCTGACATCGTTAGTCACGCAGCGGCTCCTCAGATGATTTTAATACTCAGGTGTCAAACTGTTGAATATTTTCTGATTTGTGGCGCGGCGCGATCACAATCGAAAAACTGAGTTTGGTGCTTCATTAATGCAGGACAAGATGGAACTTCATTACCCGGTTTGCTTAAATGTGATACAACTGTCTAATAGTCTGTAATGATCTCCACAAACAGAAACCTTCATATGAATACAGATTGTGATTTTGGTATTGGTAAGCGGTCTGGTTTTCCGTTCCGTTTGAGCGGGCTGAGGTCACATGGATGGTGCACCGTCCACATGGAGAACAAAAGAGATGGAACGCGCTGGCTGAATTCTGATTCAGAAACTATTGTGTAATGGCGCTTTTTAACATCTTTTTTTTGCATTCCGGTGCAGCTAGCATTTCGTTTGAATGTCTCGATTTGCTAATTGGACTATAAACAATGAGTGAGGAAATCTCGGCCTGGGTGTCAATTATATGGATATCGACTGGGTTCACTGGAAGTCCCAAAACAAAGGTGAGGGAATTATTGGTGAAAGCAAAATAACATTGAATCACTAAATTAACAGTCTACAGTTTATGATTATTGAACAAATGCTGTAGTAAAACAAGAGATAGGCTAGGAGATAGGAGTTTGCTGATAACAATTTTTTAATGTAATGTTGTAAAATCTGACCGTCAGATATTGTTATTATTCAAGCAGCTAATTATCAATGTGCTGTTGTAAAAGAACAATAAAGTTATAATGCATGTAGGTGCATGTTTATCAACGAAGGAAATAAGGGAAAACAATTTTCTCATTTTGGACTTCCTTTTTCTGAGTTTACGAAGTGTACTGAATGCAGCATAAAGTCTCTAACAAAGACAGCAAAAGACAGCGGAGGATCGATACGAAGAGAAAAGTATCTCACATGTACGTAAACGACGGGTAACGTCGTGGATAACCTTGCGAGATTTTCTCACCAAGCAGCAAACAAACCCACATTTGGTTGGTGGCCCCTCCTTTCTGTCTCGGTCATGTTCATTCTGACTATATTTTTGCCAGTTGTGCAAACTGTAAGGCACCATTACGCATCTTAGATTCTGGAGCTGATGATAAACTCTCTGTTGTATAACGTTAATGCATGAACTCAGCAGGAACAACACTCGCACTCTGCAGGAGTTAACGTCCCAGTGACGACGCCAGCGACAAGTCACACAATGAATTCAACCTCACTACAGCAGTGTATTTATTAACAGAGACTGTATTCATGACATAAGGTATTGGCTGTGACTGGGTCCAGATTGATTTGCCCTAAATGCTAAATCATCATCAGGCGTCGGCCAATGGGTTCAGATATTGATTTTCCAATGACTAATAATAATCCATCTTACTTCAAAAATGAATCATTGCCGAGCTGCTTTGGTTTGAAAGGATATTACAGATGCGGAGAGTTTTAGTTGGATGGTCCCAAAAATAGAGCACATATTTGGTTTCTTCAGACGAAAACAGTTTCTTTGTTGAGGAGGAGACAAATTTGTGTCTGAATGGCTGCGAGCAATTCATTCCATGTCCGTTTTGAGGTCAGTTTTAAAACACCTACTGCCTCAACCCGGGTCTCTGATATCTAATCAATAAATAATCTGCAACTGGATCTGCACTACCAATCCCCCATCCATCACTCACTGATCTCCCTTTGTATCACTCCGTGAATTTATAGGCCACCGCCTGCATGCTAACGCAGACGGCAGTGGTGAAATTTCCCCTCCAATCCTCCTACCAGACTCTCGGATTCATTACGTGCTGTCATTTCTGTGCCGCCTCACGTTTCTAACCCGCGGAAAACACGCACTTGCTGAACTTTTTCCTTCATTGTCTTCCTTCAAAAAAGAAAAGAAAAAAAGTCTCATTGTTCTGCCTCACCAGCTTGTCTCTTGACCTTATCTCTGTTCTTGCCAAATGGACAAAGCAACAGTACAGTCATGCATGCTGTCACCGAGTGCCGCACATGATTGGATTGTTAGACTCGCCGCCTGAAATTGAGCTCAGACATCTGATTCAGTTTGCCGTGCTCTTCCTCTCTCTGTCTCCCTCACTTTGTTATCACCTGTTCTCTCCCCTTCCTCTTTTTAAACCAATCTACCCTGTCCTCGCTTATTGCCCTTACCCATCCGTCTAATCCCTCCCTTTCCCCGTCCTCCCTCCCCCGATCCACTCTCTGTATATAGACCTGTGTCGCTAGGCAGTAGGAGGCGCAGACAGGGGCAGCATTCAGAGGTCATTTTACAAGTGTAGCTGCTAATTAACACAGAGATGGAATGAATCATTTCAATGGGCGACGGTGTGGACACACAACTTTCATTTCATCTTATGTTTTTTTTTTTCTTCCCTCTCTGGCCGGTGCTGCATCCCTTTCAAAAGTACTCCAAAAACACTTGATCGCCTCTATTTCCATGGACACAGGCACTGCTCCCGGCTTGGATTAGCATGTTTTTCCGACGCCACTTGGACGAATCCACACGATTTTTCTCATTCTCGAGATGACATTTCATTTCACATGTGCTGCTCCTCCAATCGTTTTTATTATTTATTTTATTTTTTTACCATTTATTAAACTTAGTGACCTTAACGTGTAAGGTCTCTGAGAATCAATACACTTGCCACAAGCCGAGTAGCAACCAGAGTAAGTATAGATCCATATATGATCTCTTGCAGCGTGCAAAACATACCGCGGGTCGTATTTATAGGAGAATACAAGAACTGTGCTTTGGTTCAGCACTTACACAATTTTTGTGAGACTATGATTTCACTCCTTTTTATATGAAGGTTTTAGTCGTATGTGTTTAACAAGCTCCTAAAACGACTGTGTACTGTGTAGGGTTCAAATTCATCTGTCCAACCCTTTTCTGTCCTCACTGGTGAAGGCTTGACTACCAACTGGGGGGAAAAAAGAGCAACTGCCCTGAAGCCCCGGACCCTCAGGGGCTCCCCGAGGCCCTATATTAATTGTTTGTCAGGTGGTTTGTTGAAACCTGAATAATTGCAGCGCCTTAAAGCAGATCTTTCATTACTACCTCCCCTGTTTGCCTCACTTGTCGAGAGATTCTGATAGATTTAATATTTTATAGATTTAATAATTTGCATGATGCATATTCTTGAATAACATTATGTAAAAAAAAAAAAAGAGAGAGAGAGAAAGAGAAAGAGATTCTCCATTCTTACTTCCTCCAGTCAGCCAATCACAGCATTAATGGGTTGATATGTTTTCTTTTTCTTCTAGAAGCACTATTTTTTGTTGAAGAAATAATAAGACATTAAAAGTTATATTTGTGGAGAATATCTTAAGATTCTGATAACAATCAATCACAAGCTCTGACAAAAAAAAGGAAAAAAGCTTAGTGGGAAATTCAAGTCCATGAATACAGAGAGACAGAAGCACCATGTTCCAAACTTAGTTAAGTAGTTAATACAGTACATGATGTATTGATCAATTCACTTACAGCACTTGGCTGCAAGTATTTGCAGCTAACTTCTGGTTGCTATCGAGAGGCACCATAATCAGCAGTTGCTGAAAAAGTTGCCGATTGGAGAAACCGAGATTAAGTGTTTTGGCATGAGGAGTGAGACTGTCTAAGAATATCAGGGTCGATTGATCAGAGGCAGAGTAAGGCCGGTGTCTTAACCATAGATGGATTTAAAAACATGGACATGTGACCAATCTATCACCCTGCTCACAATACTATTCAGAAAGATAAACGCATTGCTTTTAGTGTCAATTGCTCACTTAACCCACCCTGTGTTTGGGCTGAAGGAGGCAATCGGATCACCATGAAGGAGTATAAACAAAGGTCCGTGTTGTAAATAAATCTCCAGCAGCACTAGAACACCTCTGATAGGTTACAGCCACGATCACATCGGACGCAAGTTTGATCTGCTCAATTACACGACGCAGTTTTGTTAGTTAAAAGTGATTGTATATGCAGAATACAAAACTAGTGGAGCACAGTGAGAAAACTGGCAAGAAAAAGGATTTTGGCAATCAAAGAAAAACATTCAACTGAACAAGGAGGTGTAATATATTCCTCCTACAGCTCCCACTCCATAAATTCACCCGTAGAACTTTGTGGCTTATGTCGTGAATAGGCTAACATAACCCGCAGCTGAAGTGTTCAGCTGAACTTCAAATCAATAATTCAAGCATGCACGCACCCATCCTCATCGCATGCCTTCCTATCCAGACTTCTTTGAATGACAGGCAGACTCAAGTATGTGCGTGTCTGCGTACGTGTGGCCGCGCATATGAAAATACTAAAAGCAGAGGTGTCTCGTTACAGGTGATGATATTGCAGCCTAGATTGATGCCATAGTTCTGCCTCTGCCAGGGAATCAATGACATGGCTGCCGGTACGAATCAAGCTCACAGCTGCCGGGGAGAGTGAAGTGCAGCCCTGCTCAGATTGGAGACGGGTGGATGGATAGTTTTAAACAAAATTAAACAACAATGGGGTGGTAGATTCACTGGAAATGTTTATGTTTGTGTGAGAGGAAGGAAGTGGAGGAGAAGCAAAAAGAAGAGAGAGGGAGAGTTAAGCTGTTATGAGTTTCCGTGAGGTGATAGAAAGGGATATAAGCAAGGAGCACTTTGGTGAGGGATGAGAAGGGTTGCCACCATAACAAACACAAAAGACATTCAGTCCAACTGAAATTAAATTGCTTTTTTTTTTTTTCCTTTCTCTGCAGCATTCATTTCTGCTGTGTGAATCGCTTGTCCTGAGCTCTCCTTTTGAGAAAAACCTGAAACCCAAAGCGAGAAATTAATATTCTTTATTTCTTTGGTGTCCTGATGGCACCTCCTAGATTCACATACATTTTTATGAAATGCCTCTCCGGTATGTATTATCGATAATCTGGACACAATGTCGGTGGGGCCCTGCTCATTCCGATGAAAGCAGCTCAGTGACGCGTGAAGCCAAACAACTTCTTGATGTCTGGGTACAAGATTACCCTGGGTCTTCTGCATAGCATCAGCATTTTTGGGCCCATAGAGCGAGTGCGCTACAGACTTCCACTGGCCAACAAGAGGCTAACTTCTGGTTGAGGGCGTTGGTCTCTTGTGTTCATGTAAACAATCTTGAAAGTTAAAAAGGCCAGAGTCAGAGTCTCTCCTACGGAAAACACTGCTCCTGACATGCCTCGCCGGTAGCCTCGCTGTTAGCCTCGCCGGTAGTGACTTTGTCAGATCACGCTACATCTAGGAGATAGATTGGCATGCAATTACTGATTTAGCACAGCTGCTCTGTTGTTGTCAGGGGTGCTGGGTCAGGCATGTGAGAGCTGACCAATCAGAGCAGACTGGGAATCCGGAAGGGGAAACTACACAGCGCAAGAGAACTCAAGAGACACAACCCACGTTGGCTCTATGCTAAAGTCTCCATCTTACATGATCACACAGCTTGCCCTGCACCTGTTGAACCAGATACCAGAACAAGCAGTCGCCAGGGGGGAAAGTGCCCTGCTAACGTCAGATTACAGATAGATATTACTAGATAGCAATTTATCTGCTCAGCTGGAGCACATTACAACAGCTTGAAAACGCACCTGCATTTGTCACCTCAGTCAGGTTGGATGCCGGCGTGGTACTTACTCTTCGGTACCACTAACCACATGCTGTCTGCCCATGACATGCGGGTTGCAGCGGCAGTGAGTTTACTTTGTCTCTCATTCCCTGCGGTGTAAAAGGGGCACTCTCGCAGCCTGCCAGCTGCTGTCAATCAAACCTCAAAGACTCTTATAATAATCCCCCCAAAATATTAATAATACATTATTTTTGACGATCAAAAATTGTGATCCCAGTTTGACTTTTTCTCGCCATTAACCCAGTACCGCTGGCTCCCTGCACTTTAATGCACTACCGGAGTGGATTTCATCAGCAACACACGCACACTTTCAGGAGGGCACTCAAGAAAAATGTACGAGTTGAATGTGTGAAGAGTTCAAACGTCAGGTGAAAGACTGGAGACTAACCAGGGCCTACAGCAACCTCTTTTTTCTCTCTCTTCACCGGTCACCTCAAATGGGCGGAGGTTACTGTAAATGGCAAAAAAAAACTTCAAATGATGACCGTTGTTATTCCAAGAAATCTTTCTCCCACTTTGCCGTCGGTCACATTTCATTAGTTCCACCAAAAAGGTAATTCAGAGTAAAATATGAAGGATAAATTACAGCACGTGGGAAACCTGGTACGTAATCACAATGCCGACACGTCTGGCCTCGCTTGAGGGGTGGTTAATGAAGAAAATGAGACACTGTCAATATTTCAAAAGTATGAACTAATATTATGCAGTCCACTGTGAAACAAAGGGGGATTTCAAAGGCATTGTTATCAGAGCAAATATTAAAACCAAAAAGGGCTTTTACATTTACATTTCAATTAAATGTACCGACGGCTAACAGTTCGTCTGAGCTGCAGATACAGTAGATGTTCAGGGGTGCGAGCGTTCCCTGTGACACTTGGCTGTACGAGTAATCTTTCAGTGACAGCTACTTCCTCGCATCTGAGATCATAGCGTGGGTTCAATGAAACAGAGCCACTGTTACGTGCATCCAAAAGCTAAGCACTAGAATGGAAATCACCACCTGACCTCTCGTACAAAACACACCCTTAAGCTTCAGCTTGTACTTTTTGTCTGAGTGGGTGTACAGCAAATGTCCGTAGGTGCGAAAGTACACGGGAAGCCAAACGGTATATACTGCAGTCGGAGCAACTGTTTTCAAATACGCCACTGCGAAGGTTCCAGCCTGCATTTCCCTCTGATTCACTGAGATGATGGATAACATGTGTTCTCCTTCATCTCCCAGGGTGAGGCAAATTGAATACACTCAATGGAATAAAGCAGGGAGGATTCACCGGTTTGTGACTGTCAAATAATGTGCCAAATGTCTCTGTGTACCTATGTCACAGAGGAGGGGTGGGGGCCTACAGGAGGCAGATGCTGAGGGAAAGCTGCTTAATCATCAGATATTACAAATGTAAATATAATGAGGAAACGGTGAGGGGTGAGATTGAAAGCAGGTGCAGTCAATTAGAGAGAATACAGCGGGTTTTTTAGTTTTTTTTAGTTTAATTAAAAGGTAGTTAAAGAAAAATCTATATAGAAAAAGATGTTTGTGCCCACCTCTGTTCCTTCCAGTCATCCATTATCCCTTGCGGTCTTAGTGGATTATCTCTTGTACTGCTATACTGCCGTTAACTTTGTTTGTTGAATGCTATTTAATCCAGTTACTGTATTTTACCCACAATCCGAGCAGTGATTAAAATATGCAGCTTACTGTGTATCTTACTTCAAGCAAAAAGACTGCTGAGACTGCGGCGCTCGTCTGTGCCAGCAGAGTTTTAAGTTCAGAGTTGTGCAAACGGTTATCAGGTGAACAATAGGCAAAGCCGCAGAGGGAAGGCAGCCACGGGAGCGCGTCCTGCAAAAGTCATTTTGGCAGGTAGTAGAACACTTTATGCTGAGTCAGGCCAAAAAAGTTCCGGATGAGGAGGAGACGAGCAGACATGCATCATAATGTTGTACAATTCTACGGGGAGAAAGACTAATAGTTCATTCAACCTGTGGTCCAGCTCCATCTGAGGTGTGCAGTGTGTTATAAAGCATTATATAAGAAGTGTGTATGAGTCTAAACACTCTTCTGGCAGAACTGACAAAATGTGATACTTCCTTTGCATGAATGTGTGTTATTTAGAAAGACAATTCATATATTCAGATGGCTTACCCAAATACTAGGCCAATGAAAGAGAAAATTGTCATTCTGTTCAAGGGGTATAGCTTCAGCGATTTAGTAATTCACTTCCATAAAACTGGAGGACTCACAAGAGACAGATTAGAAAAAGAATCGATGCAACAGAAGGACGTCCTGACTTTCTCTGTTATTGGTCAAGTTCCCGAAACACTGGGTCCTACTTTCTTTACTGTAGCAATACATCCTGTGGATGCTCTGGGATGAATCATCAGTGATGTAACCCTGGGTCATCGAATGTTTGGGGTCTTTCAACTTCAGACGCTCTCTCCCAGGCAACCCAGCTTGGCCGATCAGTCCCCGGCTTGCATCCCAGCACCACGGAGCTTACCTCTTCAGCCAATGCTTTCTCTGTGCCATCTGTGATCGACTTGCTGGCCCTCTTTGTTTGTCAGTGCCACCTGCCCAAGTTTGGTAAGGGCTTTGCAGAGTGACCAGCCTGCAAAGCCCCAACAAAAGACCTTGATAGTTTCACTAGAGGTTGCCAGCCCTGCCTCCTATATTGCTCTGCGAGCTCTGCTCTGGTGCTTGGCACGTTAACACTCATGCACTTCATCCATGCACTCCCGGGTACAGTGAGCTCTAACATGCTATTACCTGCTTGGTGTCCTTAGAGAGGACAGTCAGGTCTGGACTGAGTGTTGTTGCAGTGATGTGCCCTGGAAACCTTAGCTCCCTGCCCAGATCGGCTTTTAATTGCCAGAGAGCAGCTGAGGCAAGGAGGCCTGTTAAAGATTTCGGCCGAAGGTTGTGTCTCTTTGGCCCTGGACAAAGTTGATTGTCTTCCTTGGGTGGTGGTGTCTGCTGGGCACGATGGCTAAGGCTACTGTCTCTGCAACTGCTTTCAGGGACTGATCATGCCGCCAGCGGTAGCGGCCTTGTACAAGGGCCTTCATGCAGCTGTGCGGGATGTTTTTCAATGGATCCTCTTCAGAGCAAAGGGCACAGGATGGTGCTTCATTCTTGCCACAAACATGGACACCTAAGGTCTGGAAACCTTAGCTACTTTCCCAGATGGGCTTTTAATTGCTAGTGAGCAGCTGAGCCAAGAGGCCTGTTGCAGATTTTGGCTGAGGGGTTGTGTCTCTCCAGCCCTGGATGAAGTTGATGCTCTTCCTTGGACGGTGGTGTCTGCTGCCGTGACTGTCTCTGCAACTGCTTTCAGGACCTGATGGTGCCACCATTGATTGCAGCTTTCTGCAAGGGCCTTTGCAAGCTGCTGAGGATGTGTTTGATGGATCCTTTTCCAGAGCAGAGGGCACAGGGTGGTGCTTCAGTCTTGCCCCAGACAGGGAAGTTTGCCAGACTTGGTAGGCCATCGTACACAGCCTGGATCAGGAAACGGACTCTGTAGTAGTCTTTTTGCGGGATATTGTCCCAGGTGACCCATCGCTGCTCAACAGATTCTGACTCTGTCCATGCGCGCTCTTTCTGCCTCCACTGCTGCTTAAACTTTGTGCTGGATGAGTTGGCGTCTCTCTTTGCCCAGGGCTTTACAGATTTGGGTCCCGGACCATATCCACGTGTGGCAAAATTCCCTACCATCTCTCTCTGCCTCAGCCAAGACTTTTCCATACTCATTGCCCTCTAAATGCCCACTTATTTCAAACCCCACACCTCAGTTTCTTGCGTATGTTTCCGGTTAAAGAGTTAAAAATGCCTCAAGACATTATTAGGTTTATTTTTTATTTTTTTTCAGATTTTACAAAACTCCACTAGAATGACAGGCAATATCAAACCGTTAATCGTTTTCCCAGGCTTAATAATACTCACTGAACTGTGCTATATAAACACATACAAAATAAAAGAAAAAAGTGGAGGAATTGGATAAAAAAAAAATCTGGTGCTCCTCAAGGACAGGGCTGGCTTTACTTGTGATTGTCCAGCTTACTTCCATGATATTGGCTGGTAGTCTGACAGGAATTTGAGGCACTCTGAAAATAATTATTAGAAAATCCTTTATTAGTTCCTGGATAAACCAACAGGTCTTTCATTCGTTGCCCTGGTGAAGCCTCTTTGAGTTGAAATGCGCTGGTTTATCCATGATTTAATAAAGGATTTTTAATTACTATTATCAGAGTGCCTCGGATTCTTTACAGAGTGCCAACTCAATTCAATGGACTTCCATTATAAGTTTGCCAGTAATATCATACTCAGTGCTCAGTACAGGGTGCACTGTCCTTGTCAGACTGAGGTGCTTTAAAGTCTTGTACCTAGATGCAGCACATTGCTTTCATGAAATAGTGAACATTACAATAATGTTCATAAAACACACCGCACATTGTCATGAAAGCGTTCCGCTGCAAACAATTGCGGCTGGAAATCTTTGGTGTGATTGCGTCCAGTGCTCGATTGTTTTTCCTCAGTTTCCATCGAGGGGGATTTCGACATCAAACGGCAAACAAGCAGAGAGAGAGAGCAGCCAGGCGATTATAACCTTTGCATTTAGACAATATTTGTTATTGTTTTAAGGTTCCTCAACTGGAGCAGGTTGTGACAGAATAGTGTTTTTCCTCAGTCAAATGCTGATCTTGAGCTCAGAGGGTAGGAAGCAAAGCACAAACATGCAATCTGGTAATAGAAACTGGAGCCTTTGATATTGGTCCCCATGGGTGGCATCAGCTTGAATGCTGCTATGGGGTTGTGTGAATCCTAACAGAAGGCTCCTACTGCAGGGTCAGAGCTACACTGGGAGACAACACGTGCTGAATACATTTGAAAAAGACTGTGCTTTGATATTCAGATCAGCCAGCTCTCTGTTGGGAAGAGTGTTAGTATTATCATCCAAGGGAGTAGGTCTATGAAAATGCATGTTGACTTTTTGCACTGACTAAAAGCATACAAGGATGCTGCATACCAACAGCTCCACTTTCGCTGAATAACTATGTGTAGCTGTATCGTTCATTCCCAAATTGAAATTAAGCTGGTGATATGGAGGCAAAGAGATGCACAATTTATTCATGTATTTAAAACAAATTCGTCAATTTGTTGCCATATTCAGCGCTGAAACCAGTCAACCGTTGTTGGTGCGGCATCTTTTTGGCATCATTTCCATGATTAAAGAAATAATGAGCCGGTGTCAATTCTGTGTTCCACATCAATCAGAGCTCATGCATAAAAAAAAACAAAAAAACACACTGATTTCTTTTCATCGACCCGAAAAGAAAACCTTACTTAGCAATCAATAGAAAAAACTAGATAAAACATTCTGGACTCAACCTTTAATTATATTGCTTCCCATCCCATATCGAGATTTAATCATTTAACAAATTAATTTTCACTCGAACAAGAATAGTGTAACCCGAAGGTTATATGGCTCCTGTCCTGTTATCTAATCACCAGATAAAACATCAGTGGTTTTAATTATTGATTATTAACCTTATGAAATGTCATTTATGCACCTATAATTCTTTTTCTGTCTTCTCGTTATCACATCCCCTGTTAATATTCATATGAAGTGGGAAGCCTTCGTCATTTGTCCTGTAGTTTTAAATGCACTTGTTTTTGTTTTTTGCTGCCTATAACAAGAATAAACCAGCTGACCCCCGTTCTTATCGAGAGCGCTTAATCTAATCATCAAACACACGCTCTGGACATGATCTCATACAGCTCAACACAGCTGCATATATTGAGCTGAGAGCTGTCCGTGTTTGGTGATGCCTCTGCTTCTGCATGCTGTCCAGTGATGTCAACTCATATCAGTCATATCGTGCTCTGCCTCTCATGTTCCCAGTCCAATTTCCATTGTCTGACCCAACAGCCTGATCATGGAGATGCAGCTCCCTTCCTCTTCTTGGGATCTCATTAGAAACCCCTTCTCACCACTCCATCGCCACACCATCATCGGTGACGTGTGTGTGTGTGTCGTCTGCACACCAGCAAAGAGAGGGATTAGGCTGGTAGTTCTTCTGTTGACGTTCGTCCGCTTATGGGTGTGCATATGCACATGCAGGGACAAAGATAGCAGACACAGTCATTAAACAAACATTAGTGCAATCCCTTTTCAACCTACACACACTTTCTTAAACCCATGCACTCACATTCATGCACACATGTATGTTCCTGCTCTCAGCGTCGTCTCTCTCCACATGCCTGGTATCATACGTGCCGAATTTATAAGCAAAGTGATCAGGCCCCCAGGGCTCATCAGCTGGCTTAGTGCCTCTTCATACACTCTCAGCCGCTGTGGCCGGCACAGGTTGGTGATTGGCTTGACAGCTCCATTAAAAAAGAGAAGGTGATTGCGTTCGGTTCCATTCCCATAGCATGCATGACTAACCAGGCTCAGGAGTAAGTGGGGGGGGGGCCCACTTGAGCTCCGTTCCATTGGGTTTATGTCAGTTTTAATACAAAGCCCACATGTAAGGATGGCTTTACCTTTCACCACTGTCCTGTGAGCCTAGGCTGTTGACAAAGGGATTCAGCGTGTTTGTATGCACGGAGAGCAACCATGTTACTTGAAAGCATTTTCAAAAATCTGTGCTCAGTGTAGAGGGTCAGTAATGAGAAGTTCCCCTCGTAATTTCCACGCTTTTCTGTAACCAAGGAAGCTTTTTATCTTTTTCAGCGTAGCTTATGTGCTTTCTGTGTTTGTAGTGATGAAACACACTTATAATTGACCATTTGGTAAATCCCTCCCATGTATAGTGATTGCCCTTAGCAACCATAATTAGGCAGGGCCTGTGAAATGCTTAATTTATCCACATGTTGTAGCAGTGTCCACGCAGCTCTCATATAAAATATATATATAGAGCATACTGTAGAGTGGCGAGGGAAATCCTCTTTTTCAGAATTATCGTAAAACTAAAAACACAACAGCAAAAAATAAAGGAATGCATTTAAAGAGAAAGTCCGGGTCTTTTAATGTGGGGTTGTGTGGGATATTTTTCCGGCAGCTCTCCCCTGTTGAGAAGCAGCAAGTAGCGCTGGCAGTACGCAGATCATTGTACTGGTTTAAATCGAACCAACAGCAAGACTTATTTTAGCCACCTACTAAAAGAATATACACCCATTTAAGTGTACACTATATTGAACATTTTTAGTGCTTTACGTTGCCGTTAAACTGCATTTTCCTTTGGCACTAAATTCCCTCTACCGCACAACATCTGTATTCCTATGCACAACATTGACTAATACCTCATACAACCCCAAATAAAAAGACCTGAGCTATCCCTTTTAAAGTACACTGTGTAGGATTCAAGAGCACCTGGTGATGAGGTTGCAGATTGTAACCAACTAACCACCCCTCGTCTCACCCTCCCCTACAGTGGCTGATAAAAGCACGAAGAAAGTAAAAGACCCTCTCTAGAGCCAATGTTTGATTTACCTATTCTGAACTACTGTAGAAACATGGACTCTGTGGAAGAAGACCCGCTCGCTCTGCGGTCACAAAAGACTCACACTGTACGGAATCCAAAATAAAATGGTTAGTAGTTTCAGCGGCTCATACGTGGATGAGAACATAGAAGTGAAAATTACTTAAAAAAAGACTCTGAGGGGACATACTACCGTAATGTTTAATTGCGGACATCATCATGTGCCAATTAGGTAGACTTCGTTCAGCTCTAGTACAGATGAAGTATAACCTCATTTATTATTTTGTTATGAAAGGACAGCATCTTTGCACTTCTAACACCAACAAAGATGCTAGCCCGGGCAAGCTTAGCACCTGCAGGAGTGACAATGCTATATGTGTCCAGGTGTATAATATACTGTAATTCTGTCATCCTGCAGCATTATTATTTTAGTCCTTAAGGAAGTCTCTGGATGAGGAGAGGTCTGTTTGTGGGTGCGAATGTGTTGTTGCCAATGAGTGAGAGAGGAAACAAAATGCACTTGCTGTGATAATATCAGGGGTAGGGGGGAAGGGAGTTATTATGTAAACAGAAATATTTAACAAATTCCCTTTCTCTAATTATAGCTGCCAACAGAGCCAGCAAAACATCCAGTACAACACTTGCTGTTCGAATGACAAGAGCTCCTATGTTTGAGCATGGGCAGCCTCTGTAACCTCATCTAGAGCTGCTTATTTTAACTACCCCGATTTTTCCACCTGCGTAGGTCGTTTGGCACCGAGAGTTTTACATAAGTGTTTTTTCTTTTTCGTTTTTTTTTTTTTCCTCAGTCGCTGTTATGTTCAGATTGAACAAATAACCTGCTGTTCACCTGTGGAAAACAACTTTTTCAGACTCTCTCTAGTCCTAGTTTCAGTTGCTAGTCTGGCTTCGAATGTGATTTGCATATAATGATGAAGCACCATGACGGCTTTGTTTGAAGTCTTTATCATACACATGCACTCATGTAAAAAAAAAAAAAAAGAAAGAA
>CAEMYA010000024.1:18150416-18181327 GCA_903131615.1 Diplodus sargus | reverse complement strand
GGGTTTGCTCTGAAGCTTTTTACATCACTTATTACCAGGTGCACACTGGTGACACTCTGTGACCCCAGTTCATCAACCGGTCTTTGTCTCGTTGTCTCGCTGCACAAACCTAAACCGTAGAATAAGCACATTGACGCCTGCATTGGGTTTGAACAGATGTCTTTCTCTTCCCAGCCACACATGTCGATGTACTACAGCCGTAATATATTTTTGCTTGTTCTGGTTTCTTCCGCCGCATTGAATTTCAAATGAAAACAATGACGAGGAGGTTAAAGTGCTGACTTTCAGCCCTGGCTGTGGTTGTTCATGTCCATATTATACAAACAGCAGGGCGGGCTGTGCAAAAAAAGAAAAAAAAAGTGGGCTACAATTTCCAGACAGTTTATCAAATTTCAATGTAAACACCCTCGAATTACAGCTAAAGGTCAGCGCTTTAACATCGCGGCTTCAGTTTCAATTCAAACTCGAGCACGGAGCCTGAAACAAGAGGAAACGTCTCCATCTCCTAATACAATCTGACTGCACTGATGGTGTGTTTATGGGGATTCATCAAGTCTGTGACAAAAATCTTTACCTCTCCGGACAGCTCTGTCACGCACGCTGATGTAATGAGGCTGCCACGCAGACAGGAAGCCAGAGCGGCGGGCTGAAATTGGCCCCGTTTTGGCATCAAGGTTGTTTTGACCTGTTTGTTTGTTCAAATTAGCGCAGCTCGTCAACGTCGTGACGCGCATAAATTTGCCGCCTCGCATTTTTTCGTGCTCGTCTGCAGCGGTTTCGAGCGAGAGCCGAACAGTTTGTAGACGCTGAAAAACCAACAGCGCAACTCCCTTATGTAAACCTTTGTGTGAGGGTTTATTTGATTTAAACTTAGACACTCTTAGATGGTTGTAGCCACTGGGAGAGTGCCAGCCTTGTAAAAAAAAAAAAAAGAAGAAAAAAGGCCAAAAACCTGCCTAAGGTGAGGGTATTGATTTTTAAAAAGGCTGCATCTAGTCGTTTCTGGAAAAACATGCTGAGATACAGAAATACCCCCCTTCTTATCTCTCATTCTCACAGCCGCTAGCACATTACCCTCTTGCACACTAAAACACACACATGCACACTTTAAATAGAGACACCTAGTTTGTTGCACAGTCATTAGATTCCATGTAGCGGCTGGGGGAAGTTTTCACTAAGTAAGTCAGGAAGCTGTATGCGCCCGGGGACACACCTGCAGCTAACGCACCTAAAAAACATCCCCTACGAGTGGTCAAACCGAGCGGACTGCACTCTTGGCGCAGCTCAGCTTTAGATACTCGCCCAAATTCAACTCTGTCTTATTCAATCGCCTTTTCCCCCGCCTGAAGGTGAAATATCAGGAGAGCAGAGGTGGCAGTAGAGTGGAGCCTTACATTCAGGAAATAAATTGTTGCTGCCATCCTGGGCTGTGATTAGAGTGGGGGGTGGGTTTGGACCCGAGCAGCCATATCCGGATTATTTCCCAACTGCTGCAAACAAGGAGAGTGAAGCAGCTGCATTTCGTCTTGAGAGATGTGAAAAAAAAACACAAAAAAAAAACTGCAATCTTGGATGTCAGCCGCAGCGTCTCGCAAATGCATACATGCGAAGTCAAAACACAGTCACGCGTTTGCCCACAACGCTCCCTTGCTAGCCTCCAAATGTTGTGGCGCCGAGTGTGTGTGGTGAGATTGTAAAAAAGAGCGCGGCTCATGCATCTGTGCCACTGATAAAGCCGCCTTTACAGGGGAGCTGGGGGATCTATATTCTGCTGATGCTGCGCACAGCCAGGGATGCACACATCCCTCTCCTACAAACACAAAAACAAACACATACACACACACAAACACACACAAAACAGGTTACATTCATGTGCGCATCCACACTGGCATACAAAAAGCAAGGGATGCTTTATGCTCTCTGTGCAAAGGCTATTGCTCAGATGTGGCACAATCCGTATTGTTGAGGGGCTGAAGACCAGAATAAATACAAGGCGTCCTCCCTGGTTTCAACACAGACAGAAGAACGCAATGTTATTTAACGTGTGTGAGCACTTAACGGACTAATATGCTGCTGTGAGATTACACTCCACCACTACAGGGTATCATCATTTTCACTCAGCAGCCCTTTGAAGACGGCCATTATACCGTCTCCGTGTTTTGCAAATTGTCGACTTTTTGGTACGAATCCAAAAAGTTTGCCGTGCCGCTCCCCGCTCGAGCGCGATGATGAAATACACTTTATTCTACATCAAACGCATTGTACCCTTTTAACGGCAGAGTTGATCTTAAAGGGGGCTATTTTCAGACCTCGCTGTCAGGTAGGTGCCGAAAGATTTGAATGATTCATGAATCAATTTGCCCGTGTGTGAATGTAGTGCTTATAGAAAATGGAGCGTTTCACTCCTCGTTGATGCTACGGCTGCTGCCAGTGTGGTTTTACCTCTCACGCCACACTGCTGCCTTAACCTGAGAGCATTTAGAGAGGGGCAATACGGGGTCATACGCAGCCTGGCTTCAGTGGGGTCATCTGAAGCCAGGCTGCTGCAAGGCCAGTGCCTTCACATCAGCTAAGGTTGTGTTTCTGTCGCAGGGGTCCTCTGTCCTGCTTTGTTTCGCTCATTTCGGCGCTAGTCTGAATCTCACACTGCAAACCCAGACGCCTCTAAAGTCGTGTTACCGAAAGTGTAAACTGAAAACACACATGTGCAAGCCTTCCCCCCCCATCTTTCTTTCTCTCTGTCTCACAAAAACCTTTTCCCTGTTTTCTCCCTCTCACGCACACACACTCTGACACCGGTGTGCAGCGAGAGGGAAGAGGATAGATGAGACATTTCCTGAGGAGAGGCGGCCGACGTTATTTGTTATAATTCAGCTCTAATTTCAATATTTTCAAACCTTCCCGGAGATTTATAGGTGCTGCCTGAAGGAGCATCCATCTTGACCGAGCCGTGGCCCTGGTCATCTTCCTCAACATGATCGATGTTTTCCCCCGGCCTCCCGAAAAAAAAAAAAAAATCTTCCTCGGGGGTCACATGGGCCTCCGTCAAGCTTGGTTAATTTTGCACTCTCAGCTCCACAGCTATTAGCATATGAATATCCTCATAGCCATACATATTCTACAGCCATGCATGGGGATCTCTGAAAGTGGTCCTTTTTGAGGGGGGGAATCTGAAAAGACCGGAGGGGACGAAGAGGAGGAAGGAGTGGATGGGGGCTTGGCAGGATGTTTTCACAGCTGTCATGGTGATGAATTAGGCTCTTATGATTAATCTGTATTTAAATGTAACATCACCGTCTCCAGACAGTTGGGCCCAGCCCACTTCCAGCAGACCGTGGCCGTCCGAGAGCAAAACATGTTGATTATATTGAAAACCACCGAAAAAGGAGCAAATCAAACACAGACTTCATTATTAGCCCTATCACATCGAAAGTCATTATTTACAGCCCGTACACGGGCGCTTTCAAGAGTTTCAAAAATTAGTGTAGCTATCAAGATGTGCAAGGGACTCACAGAGAACAGCTGAAGTCAGGTGAACTTCAGCTTCATGATCCCAGAGTTGTAGTGAAAATGGAGAGGCGCTGAATGGGCGGCAATAAAAGCTTCCTCATCCATTGACTCTGTGAGGACAAACTCCCCTCCCATCTCCATTGTGTGTGTCTACATGCCAGCTTTTTAGAGCCAAGTTAGCGTTAAAAGTGAGCGCCGGGCTCCCACCCCTGCCATTTAGTTCCCACACGACCTTGTGGAGACACACACACACACACACACAGAAAAAAAAAGCGGCCATGTCGAACAGCTGCCCACTGGGGCGACAGATTTATGTGGGCCAAATCAAACCCCTAAAACTCCAACAGCTGACCTGAGCGGCGAAGAGAAATAAAAATCACAATGTGCATATTATTGCTCTTCTGAGGCTCTCGTCCTCTCCAGTTCAAGGCTTCAGCTGTCATTAGTGTTCATAATAAGAGCTTTCCCATATGCTTCTGTCCACCGATGTTATGATTGGGACGTAACATGTTATGACTGCACATTCCAAAACAGCGCTACGGGTCAAGCGGCGGACAGCCTTAGTAGGAGCGCTGAAGGGAACGAGTCGCCAGCCAGCAGGAGTAGCGGTTACAGACGCTGACAGAAATCAAACATGATCTGATGTTAACTGTGGTTGGCAGGCTGAAGTGACGGAGTGTAAACCAAGCCTGCTATTCTAATCTGTTGCAGGTCTGCGGAAAAACAAAGAACTTTGGGGCGGGTCACGGTGGTATTTATCTTTTGACAATTTGGAAAATATACTTGGACGGGAGGGTTTATACAACTTTCATGTTTGTGCAGTGAACGTGAAGCTTTCGGGCCGGTCGGCATCCCTTAAACTGATTAAACAGGTAGCTCGGCTCGTCAAAAGGTAACAACACCGGCCTATCAGCACATCTTCATCTAAGTAACACAGAAACAGAGAACAAAGAAACAGACTTTACCTCGGCCCGCTGTTCTCACTTCCTGGAGTCTTGTTGTCACTGTGAGGTTCCGAGCAGAGAGGGACTCCACCTGGCCAAACACTCAGCGACAAGCAGCACAATGTGTTGTGTGCGAGTGTTCCCAAACTCCCTCTCTACAGAGAACAACAGCAACAACAATAACAACCTCCTAGTCTGCAACCTGCATGCTGAAAATGGCAAGTTAACCTAACCCTAACCTAGTTTCTAACAGTTCAACATAAACAGGCTAGTATTTTCTTTTGCAAGGGTTTTGCCAATCCAGTGCCAAAACTCACCTTTCCAAACACACATAATCCACCAAAACAACCTTGCAAACTTGGTTTTGTGCCGCCTAAGACGACTGATTGGGATCATTTGTACGAAATGGCCAGAATTGGAAGGTAGATCCGAAGCTATAGGGGACAGCATTACCGCTTACTGTTACTATACTGGACTAGCCACTCTTTGCAGTTCATCTTTGTGTAACCGGGTGGTAAATAAGGTTTCCCACTTTAGGTTAAATGTAGTTCGCAGGTTGCACAAATGTCAATATGTGTTTTTGTTCTTTCATTTTGTGTGTAACATCCTTTAAGTGTGAGGAAAGGATAAGTTAGAGTGTAAGTGCATTGGCACAGGTTATGGTGTTGTTGCGGATTATGGTCACAAGGCGGCAGTATTGAGTAATGTTATCGTTACCGCGCCAAGTGCATCATGGTCTCTCTTCCTGTTTTACGTGTGCACAATGCGGAGATAGCATGGAGAGCAGTGTCGCGGGCGATCGTGTGAAGTAGTAGGCAACTGGACACATTTCTTGTAAAATATCCGTGTATAAACATGTTAAAAGCATTAATGGTTGATATTTGAATGAGATGGTTTGTTATATGCACTGTTGGAGTTTGTGTCCTGCCGTTTTGAGCGCGTGTCCGCGACAGCTGTGTTGCTAATGTGCATGCTAATGTTCGAGAGAATAAAACTTCACTATGCTTGTACTTTGTCATGAGAGAAATGCACTGAAAATCCACATTTTATTGAACTCTGTTTAAAGGTGACTGAGTGAATGTTTTACCCGTGCAAGCCCAGGGAAGTTCCACATGGCTTTGGAGAAGCAAAGGAGAATGTAAGTGTCCTGTAACAATGTATTGCACCTTCCATGGTAATCTTTTGTGTGCATGGTCATGGTTTTTGATATAACATGTATTTGACAGGATGTATTTTCTGTTTTCTTTCATTAGCCATATACCACTGCCGTATTTTGCCATATTTTGCCGTATTTCCTGTATTTTGTATTTTGTCAATTCTATAGCTATTATTTTGGTTACAAAGCTGCCACAAACAGTGACACTGTTAAACTTGCAGCCAAACGAACCCCAGAAGTAAATCCATCCTGTATAGTATATACTTCCACGGGCTACATTTGGTTGGAGTGACTAGCTACCATTTTCAAGTTGGCTAGCTCGGTTAGTTAGCCCTGGAGCTAAGTCAGCTTATTAACTGCCTGGATAAATGAGTGGGGAGTCACCACATTTACATAGACCAGCAAACAGCCAACAACTAACAGCTTTTACATCGACTTTTACATCTTGTTTTATAAAAACAAGCCATGGGGTTTTTTCCTCACATCAGAATAAGAATGTGTGCAGCCAGCCCGTCCTCCAGCACTGGCACAGCGCTACGACAATTTGCCTGACTGTGCCACGCCAGAACCGGTTCATCTTTCCCCCCCAGTTCCCATTGTTTACTCTAAGCTAACCTTAAAAGCTGCTGGTGGTCACTTCACATTAACCATATAGACACAAGCGGTATCGTTCTCTTTGGCTGTAACTTGTGGCAAGAAACCAAAACTACGTGTAATGTCGGCCTGTTTTTCTCATTAGACATTATTGTAAGAAATATAATAAAGAGCCATCCAATTCCCTCAAGGCGGTGAGAGTCCTGCTCATAACTGCAAGAGCCATAAACATGTCCCTTCAACACAGACGTATGTAGTCTTTAATCCGATGCCAAATTAATCCACAGGCCAATTTTATTGGCATTATTTATTTGAGCCTCGCTGGATCTCCTTCTGACAATTCCTTTTTTTGCCAAACACCATGAAAACCATCTGCTTTGAAGCGATCCAGAAGCACTGTTGCATTGTTTATCACCTCGGGGGTATTTTAATGTTGAAGAAATCTCTGCTGTTTACTGTAGCCCTGAAATGAGATGGTCAGACTCGGAATTTATGTCCGTGAATACACTCTAAACATTTAATTCAAAGAGCCATCTAAAGGTGGCTGATTGAAAGGTCTGCGGAGATGGTCTTAGTTCCTCTTGGCTGAGCTGATAGGGAGAAGGGGAGATAAGAATGCCAGACCTGACTATGATTAATGGGTCGGCATTGCTCCCTGTCTCATGCAAACCAGCAGACACTGTGTAAATTATGCTTAAAATATGTCTGAAAGCACTTTGTGGGTTTGCAGCTTTTGAGGCCCGTGTGTTTTTATTGCGTATTCATGACATCAGAACAGAGGGAGTGTAAAATAATTTGACAAGTATTTGGCAGGTGGAGGGGTTTTAAAGGACAGGAGCAGGGGATAGGATGGGACGCATTTTGATAGTGAAGCCACAGAGCTTGTATAATGTGTCGTGAAAAAAAAAAAAAACAGCATCTGATTTAAATTTCTTACATACCAACGCCATCTCACCACCTTGAGTTTTCCGTTCGCCCGACGCGAATGCCGACATTTTCTGACCTTGCCTTTTTATGCTGCATGCTAATTTATACAAATGTAAGCATTTCTTTCCCCTTCATGCTCTATTGCTGGAGTTTGTTAGCTTTTTCCGGGTGGGCGAGGTCCTGCCTTGAAACACCTAAATCTCTCTCTCTCTCCGTCTATCCCTCAGGGGGGGGAGAAAAAGAGTGTAGATAGAAGAGGGAGAGAGGATGGAGAGGGGGGGCTCACGAGAAACTGAAATTAAAGCTTTGCAGCGGTTCACTGCCTCTTCACTTAAATTAAAGACATTCATGCATTTTGAAAAGGGAAAGAGCATTTTAATGAAAATGTATACAGTGTGGCAAATGTCTTTGTAATGCTCTGGTGATAAAGAATTGGAGATGGGCAGGGTTGGAGGGGGAAAAAAAAACCAAAACGTGTTAATGTATTTTGGAGGAGAAACAGAAAGGGTAAACATTACAGAGGTAAATAGTTTGGATATGTGGCTCCCTCATCAAAGCTAATGCCCTGCTGTGTAAATTTGCCAAAGTCTTTGTGCGTAATTGATTCGCGTGGAGGATGATAAGCTGTGTTTTTGCGATAAGAGGATGGTTCGAGGACAATGTTGTTTGAGGAAAAAAAAATTGGAATTTCAATCCAAGTGTTTCACGCGGGGGGGCCCCCCAAAAAAAACGTAAAATGAATTATCACAAAGAATGGGGTTGAACATCAAAATAATCAGACTCCATTTTCGCCCAGTAATACGGAATCCAATTATTCTATTCATTTTCCCTCTGCACGGTGATAAAGTGCCACCAAAATCCCCTGTAGAATATAAATTAGCTGCATTTTTTTAAACATCTAGAGGTTAATGATATGAAGAGCTGCATGTGTACTATACACTTGATGACTAAGTGCTCTCGCATTCGACCCCTGCAGGCATATGGTGCAACTCCCTGGCAAGTCCAATGAGAAACTCTGCGCCACTTCCCATACAATAATGAACAGTCGCAGCCAGTGACAGTTTGAATTTTCGGCAGCATCGCCTTATCTGAGGGGTAAATATGTTGAAAGGGAAATCTTCCTCACTCCTCCTCTCTCCTCATTCCGCCCCGCTGCTGGAAGGAAAAATTCTTCTCGGCTCTGTTCTCTGATGGAAACTTTATTGAAGCATACAACAAAGGAGAAAGACGAAAACCTAACCAGGCAGACACTGAGGCGAATGAAAAAACATCACAGGATCTCCTTTACTGAGGCTCTTGTGCTCACCGTAAGACGCAGCCCTCGTGTACACAAGCGCACGTCGCACCTGTTGAAACGCAGCCACAAAATACCCGTTTCATCCGCCCACCCCTCCCGACCCGCCCCTGATTCCACTGCTCCATTCATATGCTTATGTTTGATAGTGATTCCGTCCATTATTTACCTTCGCCTCCACATCCTCTCCCTCTGCTCATTTCCTCTCCCCGCTCAGTGTGGGGTTTACACACGACATGAAGGCTGAATCACCTTGTGATGTTGAATGGGGGTAGTCCCTGTAATGACTCAACAAAAGAGGTAAAGAGAGCGACTGAAGCACAATGTATACATAATATGATAATAGGAACACATTAGGGAGTGCTGCAGTGCCGTATTCCAACATTTACTGCACCCTCACATTAAAAGCATTTAACTGGTGAAGCACAAGTTGATCTTTATTTTTCAGCTGTTTGTCAGCAAGTTTAGCACTAATTAAAAACGTGTCTACAAAACACTCATATTTGGCATTTGTGACTGCCTGCGCCCCTTCAGCTTTTCAGTAAAGTAACCAACTCCTTTTCCCTCATTAGTTAGTTCCCCTAGCATCCGCTGTCATCATCTTGTCATCATCAACATCTTAACTTTTGTTACACTCATCACTTGACAAGTGAAATGTGATTACTTCAAAGTTCCTTCAGACACTCCCGGTTTGTATTTATAGCTAGATGTGAAGAACCTGGACTAGAACCTGCGTCCCCCCTTGGGCTGAGGAGCGATGTTGTGGCGAATGAACATGTTGTAGCGTTGTCGGCAGCTGTTCGTCCTTAAAGTCCAAGCCGCTGACAGCACGGAGATCTCAGTGGTAGTGAAACCAAACTAATAAACAACCAAATGAAAGTCTGTCTCCCCTCCCTAGTTTGTCTTTTCCCGTCCGTCATCTCGTAACAAGGCAAAGGTCTGCTGGTATAATTACAAAGACAAATAAGCCTGTGGTGTCGTCCTCTTTAAATCAACCTCTGTTCGTCTCAAATTGCAAAATGATTAGGTAACTAACCTAAATTATAGCCTTCAAGCTTTTTGCCACCAAAGGACCAACACATTGATTGCAGGGATACAGTGCTGCTTACAAAGTTCCTCACAATTCAGGATCAAATTAAATGAAAAATGTGTGTATTACCGTAAGAAATACATGCTGCTGGTCTGCTTCAGTGTAAAAGTTTCAGGCTTGACGGCTGTGACACTTTGGACCAGGCAGCAACAGATGGCGGTGACATGTCTGCTGCGGTCTGCGGTGGCAGAAAGAAAATAAGAAACTAAACACACGGCTGTTCAGTTATGGGAGACAGGAGAGACTGTGAGGAGAAGGCTTCCTAATGACCGGCAGTGATGGTACTCACCCAGGAGGAAGTCAGAATAAAGAGACAGATAGTGGTGGGAACTGAGGGCCACAAACAAGGAGTTTACAGACAGTATGGGCAGGGTGACCTCTAAATGTTAGGTACAGGTAACTATGGACACACTTACCCAACGACGACCTAAGCAACAACAAGTCTAGTCTCTCAGAGGAATGACCTATTCTTTCACTCAAGCCCCAATCACACTTGTTTTTTTTTTTATCTAAAGAGATGTGTGGAGTGGTTGTTGACCATGCATGCAAAGAAAATAATTAGACATCAATCATTAATCAGCGATATAACAAATACAAGGATGTTGTTTGCGTTACCTTTGTGAAGAGTGTCAGACTTAATGCCACATATTACCTCGGCCAAACAAAAACGTTTTTTATGCCATTTGCCAAATGTACAGCAAGCTATTTACCAAAAGAATACATCAAGTATTATGAAAAAAAAAACATGTTAGCAGCCTCAATGACACCATTGTAAATGTATTTCACAGTCACATCTACATTTTATCTTTGTAACTGTTGAGCAAAACCTGTTCCAGAGGTATATTTTCACCAACATGAGATGTAGCCCCCGTCACAGCGAGTAAAGCGCACTCTGTTCTTAAGTTAAAATCGTTATTTTGACTCACTGCATTAGCGACCGATTGAGATTCAAAAAAGTTTTGTGAGTACATTTCTCTCTCTTCTCACCTCTGTTTTTTCTGCACTCTGTTCCGAAGTTGTTAGGTTGAGTGGGCTGCCGGAGCTCCCTGTCATATTGCACAGCGGCTGTAACATTTTGTTTGGTCTGGTAACAGGTTTTTTTTTCTTTTTTTTTTTTCCTGTTTTTATATTTTTGCCTCCCACAATTTGTGCAGCACAAAAATTATGGGAAAAAAAAGAAAAGAATTTCGAGCACTGCTTCGATGAAAAAACAGCAGCCGGTCCAATATAAATATTCATTCAGTAAAAACGGATTGACAAATCAAAGCACCGGCTTGAAAAAGGGTCTCCTGTTTAAATGAAAAACTGAAATTATCCACCACGAATTCAGTCCAACATTGCTTCGACAAATACCTGTGTGTTCAACCTCAATGCCCTCTTCCTCGCTTGTGATGTAGTCGTTCTAGTGCAACTGCATTACTCAGGATGTAGGTGCTTTACTTTTATTACATTGGCATTATTATCTGAGGGCAGATTATTTACAAATTGCAGCAGTGGTCCCTTTCAGGAGTAGCGATTTTGGCTCAATCCCAAAATCCAGTTTTTACCCCCCACTACCCAAGGTTTTCAAATGCCCCCTTGCTCCTCAAAACTTGTGCTGATTGTGTTACAGTGGTTATTCTGGTATCATCACAGTGCCCTTTGCTGTTTTCCTGATGGAGATAGAGAAGCACGGATGCTCGCACCACTGTGATCGCGTCGCTTTAGAGGCTAACATTAGCAACCTGTGCTAAAACTCTGCCAGTCTGCAATGATATTACAGGAGAAATGTAGTGTAGCAACTTCACTGCTGAAGTTTAGTTAAACTTCAGAGCGTCACACGCCATCAAGGGGAGGACATGCATCAACATGTGGGGCTGTGCTAGCTGGCCAGTTAGCTACCGAGACGTCAACTAGTAGCAGTTGTTAAATGTGTGTTATAAAAACCACAACAGACCACACAAAGACCGTAATACGATCAAACGAGAGTTCTCTTAACCCTTGTGCTTCTGAAAACCTCATGCAGCTCAAATACTTCGCCCTGTATCCCATCAAGAATGCACCAAACAGAGTAGTAGGGCTAAGTGTTAGGGGAAAGAGGACTATTGGGATTGGGCCTTGGTCTTCATTCAAACCTCTTGACCTGAGAGTTGGCTTTAATGGTGAAATTAGTCATGAATAACTGTAGGAACATTCGCTAAGGGTTATTCAGCTGGAACTGTCGCGGCGAGTATTTCTCCTAATTTGGCCATTAAAGAGCCGCTCCGAGCCTGGAACAGGTCTTTATTGTTCCCGACAGCACATGTTTCTTATGCAAAATAATTTAGGCCGAAGATAACAATTCAAATCAATATGGTTCCATACTCATTTGTGCAGCACTGGGCGGGGAGATGTTAATATTAAAACGCTATAGCTATATTGAAAAGGCACAGCAGAGAAAACGAGGAGGATGCTGCAGGTGCTACAGACTAAATGGCTGAATGTTTAGAGTCTGGTCAGACTGTGCTCTGTAATTTCAATCAGGCGAACTTCCCCCACATACAACGCGCAGCTCATTACCACTCACCTCTGTGGACACACTGTTTTGTTCCCTTGATTGGAGGGCCTCAGCTCCAATTAATATCTTAGAAGGCTGACATTTCACACGAGGCTCCGTCCTCTCCTGTTTGGAGCACATCGCCTCCTTTAATGAAGGTGCACAAGTAGGAATATGTGATGTGGGAGACGAGAGGTGTTTTCTTTTGATCTTTTTTAGGTGTTGGCGCAGTCTTTGCGTATGTGTGTGTATTCTGTGTATTTCCTTTGGAAAAATACCATCACCTGAACTATTTTTCTTCTGTTTTTTTAATTTTTTTTTTGGTTTAAATGTGATGTGAGGTTATTCATTAATGAGATTCACAGGACAGACTTAATGACAATACGTTTAGGGAAAATTGCATGCGTGTGCTCGGCCGGCTCGGCCGCGGTGTCTCTGGACTTGCGTGAAAATGGGACACGGCTCAGGCTCTATTACTTTCATTACTGAAACCTCATCTTTTCCTTCAATCGCATATATTGATCTCAATACAATTTTTTTTTCTTCCCCGAGCCAGAAATTATAACCTAAAAGGCAGCGCTAATAGATTTTCTTCGTCGCTAATAAAATTTTAATTCAAACAGTTGATGTTGTGTAATAGAAAACATGATAGCACTTTCTCCCGAACTGAGCTGATTCGTTTAAAAGATTGTCAGGGAGAGACTGGAATGAATGTGGAAAAAAAGGAAAAAAAAGCCAGCCACTATCTCTTTCTCTCACTCCCACATAATGTAGCTCCAGCTGGTCGGCTGCTTCGGCGGTGTCACGCCGGGTCACGCGCGTGACGCTATTCCCCCTCCTCATCCCCCCTCTCGCCTCTCGCTCGGCCCTACAGGTTGCTTAGCATTTCAGACGTGGCTCTTGTGCTGCCTCATAGCCGAACGCAAGGGCGCTTAGGGATGTCATCTCCTCAAAGCTAATTGCTGTGCCCTTCTCTTAACGAAACAAGCTCAGGAAATAAATAACTAATGTGCCCCTTGGTACGCTCATTAGCTTACTGCAAATTTGCCATTCCACAACTTTTCTTGCTCTCACCATCTCACTTCATCTCACTCAGCTCTCACGCCTCACTCCCAGCCCACCTACCACACACACGCTCACACACTTTTGCTCTTCTTTACTCCCTCCATTTTCTCCTATGTCACATTCTGTTTCCCTCTGCCAGGGGAGATCAACGTAATGAGGATGTTAAAGAGGCTCTCTGCGATCGCTTTGAAGAATTTTGAGACCCGTTTTTAAAACAAACAGCTCTATTCGGTGGGAAATGAGAGATCTTGTTATCATTCCTGGCATGAAAGCCACCGGAGTCAGTGATATTTGATACGTTCTTGTATGCGGTGGAGGTGCTGTGAATCGTAAGGCCAGTCTTGCAATTAATGAAGCAGCTTAACATCCACTGCAGTTCTATTGTTGGAAGTTACTGAGAACACCATCGTGTTCAAAACTGTTTTATGTTTTGTATAGTTCCTACATATTAATAGCAAGGTAGGGAGTAATACTATGTCATCAGGGTCAGTCGATTGGATTGGCATTATCCTTATATAGAAGAATAACTTAGAAGGGCATATCAAACATGATTCCACGAACCACCAAGAGAGCACCTGTGCAGGAAAAAAAACGGACTTACCCACCCAGAACAAGGCCAATTGTGTTTGGAGTACACAATCCGGAAGTATCACCATAGCTGATCAAATCCAGGTTGCCCAGATTCCACTGGGCAGTTCTGCATCACAGTACGACCAAGACAAGGCTGCAGGAGGTGATTGTGGCCATTCTACATTATGCTCATGGTTCTACCAGGATGGTCACGAATGTACACTGGGTAAATTATTGACGGAAGTGGAAAGCAGCCACGTCAAGCTGCACGGAGCAGATTGAGTGTGCGTCCAGTCAATTTTCATAATAACACCTCAAGCAGAATCGGGGATCTACAGCACAACACAGATGGAAATAATAAACATCAACTTTGTAAGAAAGTAGTGTTTTGAGTCTCATTCCCAACTTGTCAAATCCTGACAGTTTGCAGTGGCAGCCAACCTGACCTACAAACCCAATGCATCAGTATATGACAGGGTGGGAGAGAGACTGAAAAATCTAAATTTCTTACAAATAGGACCTTTAACAATAAACACACTGAGACAAACAACAAAGCGATTTAACTATGTGGCCTACTCACCCATGATAGAAGCACAAAAAAGCTAGGAACGATTGCAAAAATAAACACAGTCTGAGTCAAGCAACCAAGGCAGGCACGGCGCTCTGATCCTGAAACGCTCATGGTTGGATCTAAAGCCGCGTGGAGGACGGAACAAGGCAGTGTTGCACACGTGATGTTACAGAGACATGCCCAATGGAGTCAACATATTAGACTTTACACTCAAAATCTTCCAGGGATTACAGGTACATGTAGTTCCCATTAACCAGAATGATCTGGATCACAGTTGTGTGATTAAATCTAACAGGAAACAAACTTTTGTGCTTTTCTGCAGTACACATAATAGTTTTGGACCTGAAGTCAGAAGTACTTTATAATCAAGATTGAAAAAAGGTCTCTGACTTTTCTTGCTGACTTCACCTTGTAAAGATGTGTCAGTACCCTGTCTGAAATATTAATTGCTTGATAAATTATTGCTTCTAGCGGGGCAATGTATTCTGCTCAAATGGAACTAGGGAACCCCTCTGCTACCTAGATATTAAATACATTTCCATATGAAAGGATTAGTTCTGTACTTAATGGTAATGATCCGTCATTTCTGAATGTCAGGAGGCCACATCTGGACTATCTTGCAGTGGAGATTTGTAACATATCGCTGAATGGACATTACTCTGAGATGGAATCCTTTGGGGCATAATGCTGGGACTGATTTGAGACAGTGCAAGGACTGTGATGATATGGCCTATGGGACATAGTGGTGTAAGCTGTCGGAGAGAGATGGGTGTTTTGCTCATGTTTGTAAAAAAGGAAAAGGAAGTCCTGGGACCGACCAAGTATCCCCTTGAATCACATCCACGGCTGTCTCTCATCCATCCATAACTAGATTTTACACTCCCGGGATAAGTTGAACAGATTGATTTTGAAAATCATGAATCTTTAGAGTAAAGGCTGGCTTATTGAGCTTAATTTTAAGGCTAGGGATATGTGGACACAGCTGAAAACTAATGTCCGTCTAAGCCCACAAATAATCAAAGGGTGTATCATGAATAAACCTCGGTAGAAGGTAAGTTTCTCAGCATTTTTACACAAAGAAAATATTTGATTTCTTCTATAATACCAACATGAGCTTATTCAAGACATTCCACTCCAAAGGCACACTGTCCTTGGCCTGAGGTTGTTGAGCCATTAGATTTTAGTTCTCCATTAGTGAACTATGACTGAGGCGTAGCTATCATTAAATGAAAGCACTCACGAGTGTAACTTGATCAAATAAATAATACAATGTCACCTTTTCCACAGTTATCTCTAACCCCCTTTTTTATGGATCTGTCCTGTTGTAAAACACTTCAGCTGCATCCTTGTACTACTTGGGCAAGTTTAGCAAATGAAAATGTCACCCAGCGTGCCATCACAAAGGGGTAAAAGAAGATAAGAGGGAATTGAGAAAGGAACAAGTCCCATCGGAGCTCGCTTGGTACGAAAGGAGCACGTCTCTCTGAAACCCATTTCCTGTGGTGCAATGGGACGATGTAAATATGTCACTGCGTGCCAAAGCGTAGTGCATACCGGTATGTGAATGCATGCAGACACACACATGCAGCCTTTAGGTGGCTTTACCTTTGGCTAATGAATGACTGGCAGGAAAGACATGAATACCCATTTGCCCCTAATGACTAACTTTTGAACAGATAACCTCAGACTACAATCAAGCAAATTATTGATTTCTTAAGGGAGAAAATGACGATAGCATAAATTCTCCTCTTTGGGCCTTGTCACTAAAGCCAGACTGATGCTCTACTTAGCTACACACGCCTGCAACTTGCATTCAGAGACCATGACGATGAGGAATGTTCCCCACCATACAGCTAATTACCTCACATACCAAGACCTGACATCGGCGGCGCAGCGGTGACCAATAGCCGCCTGTATCAGCTTAGTTTAGATTTAACGTGCACGTGGTGGGGCTGTTATAGGCTGAGCGGCTATTTCTTACCTTAATGGCTCCTGCCTCAGGTAATGGTAGAGAGCGGGAGCATCTCCCAAATTAATTTTGATTTCTGAGCTCGACTCGAACCTAATCAGGTTTCTCCAGAGTGCCGTGCTTTGCTTTTATAGATTTCCCATAAATACACACAAACACACACACACACACACACACACACACACAAGCTGGAGATATGTGTGATATGTGTGATATTTTTACTCCCAAACTGTAATCCTAATCCCCTCCAGAGTGTGCCCTGACGAAAATCCCGGGAACAGTGCTGGGCTGTGATGTGATCTTGGCAAAGTGGCCACCTTTGTGATTGCAGTGTCATGTGACACACTAGCCCAAAAAACGACCTTTTCACAGTGTCACAGCAAACAAGGTCGTAAAAAAAAGATGAGTAGATTTTCTGAGCATTGCAAAATTCGTCAAATTTAATCCATTCTGGTCCAAAAAATAATTAGAAAAAACTCAAAAAAGCCATATCTTTGATTTTATTTCATGCTGTTAATGTGTGAGGGAGCTGTCAGGAAGTCATTCAGCTGCATGCTCTCAGCTCATTTAACTGTAAAAGGGCTCTAGCCTGTCTGTTCTCTGGGTCTGACAAAGCAGAAACCTGCATAAGCCTGAAAACTATTTGAGAGTATGTGTAGTATATGTCTACGGTACAGTACCTTCAGGGAACCTTTCCCCCAAATTAGCTCTGGTTCCCGAGCTGGTTCCGTTCAAGATCTGTTGGCGCTATCCAGCAAACTATAATAATTTTACTAGTTTTCAGCAGAGCAATTGTACGGAGCCCCATACATGACATGGTCAAAAAAAATTTTAATTGTGGCCACATGAAATACTAATTCGTGGCCACGAAATAGGTATAATGTGTGCACAAAATACTAATTAATAATATTAATATCATTCCTGGACAGCTGGGTTAGCAAATCGAGCGCACCTTCCCTAGAAACTGCAATAGCCTACGTGATGTCCTTAAGGTAAATGTCTTCTTTTATTCTGTTCTTGTCAATATCTTGTTATCCCACATTTAGGTAGTGCATTTCACTGATTATCTCCTTTGAAAGTACATCATGTGTGTCAGACTCTCAGCTGAGGGAATACATAGGCTATATGAGCTGCAGTGTTTAATGATGCCGTCGAACACAGCCGTGCAGTTACAGCAGCGCTCACTGTATGTATCGCGTTGCCAAGGGAACCAGTGATCAGAATCTAGTTTGTATTGATTTGCAGGTTGGTGTTGCTCTGACTGAACTACTGAAGGTTTCTGTAGTGTGCTCTGGACATTTGTCCTTCAAAAAAATCACAGAGGATTAAAAGTTCACTATGTTATAGGCCTAATTAAATAACTGCCTAAATGCAGGATACCAAGTTATTGACTAGAACAGACTAAGAAAAGACACCCACCTTAAGGACATCACGTAGGCTATTGCAGTTTCTCGAGAAGGTGCGCTCGATTTGTTTACCCAGTTGTCCAGGAATGATATTAATATTATTTATTAGTATGTTGTGCACATTATACCTACTTCGTGGCCACAAAGTAGTATTTTGTGGGCACAAAGTAGTATGGTATTGTATGCATAATTAGTATTTTGTACGCATGTTATAGCTATATTGTGGCCACAATAAAAAATAAATAAATAATTGACCATGTCATGTCTGGGGCTCCGTACAATTGTAATCAAGAATGTGCCAATAATGGAGGGTAATGACTGCATGGTTCATACATCAGGTGAAAGAGAACAGGCTTATTATTTGGTTCCAACTTTGGTCATAATGCCCTGAAAAGTTCATATCTTCATGTTGGTGGAAAAGGGTTATCATAGGAACGAACCGTCTTCTTTATACATCCACAGCTTTAGTACACCAAGCCACAGTCAGCCATTGGTGCCACTTGTTTAGCTTGTGCAGGGTGTCCTGAACTGTGGATGGTGTTAAATGATTTTCAGAGGCATTTGGTGAGAGAAAGCTGTTCAGTATACCAAATCAGGGATTTAATTTAATGCAGTTTCTTCTCATTTTGTCCCCTTTGCCTTTTTATTCCCTCACTCACAGGTAGAACAGATTGGGCTTACAATGTCATTTTAAATCAAATCAAGGCACACATTTTACTTTTAAATGTTTCATTTTAGTGCTACATTACATTTACCACATTACAAGGATGGCTGGCAAGTTTCTTTTGGGTTCTTTTTACAAATAGAGGCTGCGCTACATTTTTTCATTGTTGCTATTTCCTCTAAAGCAGGGACGGACTGCACATGTTGTTGGTAACCGTCTTTGCATTACGTTCAACACTTAGCTTAGTGTGTCAAGACATGTCACGTGAGTGATGGGTGAGAAAATTGGATCGTAGCCATCAGTTCACATGCTGCCTGCCGTAGATTGGCATTATTCTGATTATGAGTATGAGTTGATGGGGGGGAAAAAAATGTCTTTAAATACGTGTCATGGAAATGTGAGTATGATGACAATCACAGATGTTGATACACCCTGCTTGGATTATTTACAGATTGTCAGTAATCACTCAAGACAGCCGTTGTTCAAACTGCGGAAAACGATCAGTTGGCTCGATACTGTGGATCAGCCGTAATCATTGGTGGACAGCTTCAAGAAAAATCAGTGTTTAACCACGTTTCCCTGTGACTAAGCAGCTTTAAGGCAGCTCTGCATTGTCAGCTGACGAACCACATCTTGCACCGTGTAGATTACCTTCAGGGCATTCTGAGAGCTCAACCTCAACCTCTACAGTACCTCGAGAAGTGCATGGCTCCTCTCTTTATCTTTCATTGATCCATCCCTGCTAAGTGAGAAATCAAGTCTCACAAATAATTGAATATCATTTTGAAGTTTAGTAAAAGAGAGAAAAGGAAGAAAATAGAAAGTAAGGAAAGGAAAATCTCTTGTGGACGGACCTACCGCCGGGTCAAATATACTTGCAGATTACCTCTATGATATGAAGACACTGGGGGAGCGTGCATCGGTTCGAGAAAAGACGTATTTCTTTATTTTAAAGTTCATTACACTGGGGCGAGCAAAGAACAATGCTGAAAGGAATTCTCAATGTAACAATTTTGGATGAGGCTTATTTTAGCTAGCAAGTTAAAAGAGGTAAAGACCTCATGCCTTTTTCCTCTTCTGTTTCAAAATCTTGGCAGACCAAACTCCTGTATAAGTAGATACACCCACACACAAGAAAGTACGGGACCTCAGAAATCCCCCATGCCTTTTTAATAATTGAAAACTGTGAGTTTACTCCCATTGGTCTTTAAGTGATGTACAACAATGTCTGGGCCTCAATTACAGTCGGGGCTGCTGAGACCACTCCGTGCATTCAGATGTGTTCTCGCTGCCAGGCTCAGTGCACGAAAATGAATGGCGGATTGAATTGTCAGGCTGGAGCCACACTTCTGTAAGAATAGCCACTCTGCAGTGAAAAACGGAGTTGCAGACTAATGCCTCCCCTTGGAATAGCTTCTGCTCCTCGGATGAGACAGCAACAGTCTGCGTCTTGTATCTAAAGGCTTTGATGAAAACAACTCTACTCTATCTGGGTTTTGGGTTCGGGTGTTTAACAGAAAAAAAGAAGAAAAAAAAAAACTCTGGAGAAGCAGTCCCTCAACAATAGTTTTGTGAACTAATCAAATCAATTCTCCGAAGAAAAAGTGATTAAATGCTTTTGGTTTGAATTCCTCCATTATTGCAGTCTGGGTATCTGAGAATTACGAGTTATTGGTGTATGATTGGACTGTAGCTGAAATAGAGTGATTATTTCTTCCTCATAGATAAAACACTGGGAGCCTCGGAGGATGGAGGTGGGTTAATTTTTTTCGCCTGAGAGGAAGAAAAAAGTTACTTCAAAATACTTTCTCGCATTGTTTCTGAAATTCGAAACACATGTCCAGCAGGTTGGGAAAAAATGAGGGTTAATGTCACGACCTTGCCTTTGAGTCTGTTTTCCTGAAAATCAGTGAGGACAATGGCAACCTGTGCACACACTGATATTTATGCACATAATCATACACTCAGGCCACCAGAGCTACCTGTCAAAACCGGGAACCAATCTGCAAGAGTGATTAGTTATGCTCGACTGAGTTTGCTGAACACTCTCCATCTGCGTGCGCTAGTAATGTATGGAATAAGCCAAGTTGGTAATAAGGCCGGAGACTGACAAGGTTAAGTCGATGCAGATGCAGGATAAACAGTTTGGCATGGACAGAGGTCAGTAAGGTCTGACAGTTTGAAAGGTTGTTGAATATATATATTTTTTAAATCTTTTCAGGAGGATAACAAAAGGGGCAAAGGCAGAAAAATCAAGCCAAATAAGTTATACCATCATGACTGAGCTGAATCACATTATATAATCATGGTTAAGTGTCCAGTATTAGGAACAGTAGCAGCAGTGGATTGTAAAAGCAAACGTAGCGTAAATATGAAAATATACTGTCTATTTAAAGACTGGGCTCCACACTAACTTGTTTCACCATCGTCCCGGAACCGCTCCAAAATCAAAGTGTTGTTTCCTTACTTTGTTATATCATCTATTGCATTATAATTAAAAAGTTGGCTACATTTACCTTCAAACTGAACCACATTTATGTATTGCAAACATATAGTGTTGTTAAACTGCATAGTCACTGTTATTTCAATTCTCATTCATATCAGGAAAAAGACCCCTGCACACTGTCCACTTCACTTGAAATTAACAACGTTTTGGTATTTAGACCTTCATCAGGTTATCGTGGACAAGATAACTTGGACAAAACAAGTTTAGCCCTCTGCTAACTTGAATAAGGATGAAAACATTTTTATTGTGTGGCTCCTCTAAACCCTGTTAATGCTATTCTGATAGTAAAAAGAGTCACTTTTGAGGGGTTGTGACGCTCAAATAAAGGTTTTCAAAGTTTTCAAGCCGTTTATTTCATAATGTAGGCTTATTTGAGAAAGTCTTGTTGAGCTAGTGAGCATCATGTGATGTAATCAGCTATAATGCAAAATTGGCCCTTAAAGCAGAATGCCTGTCCTGGAGGCTTTGTTTAGCTACGTTAGCTGTTTCTCCTTTAGCTCCATTAGATGTAAGCTGTTAGCTGTGTTAGCTGTTAGCTCCATTAGCTCTGTGTCTGTTAAATATGAATTAGGATGTGTTTCTACTTTTAACTTAGTCCTATTGACCAAAAACTTGTGGTTAGCAAAGACGAGTTATCTTGCCAGTGTCTTAAAAGTTACCAGAGAAGACTCAATATTCCAGAGACTTGTTAAAAATATTTCACGCTTGTTCTCTGCCTTCGCTACTTAAAGTTCAGGATCAATAAACCACAGTAAATCTCTCGGCTTTTATAATTGGCTTTATGTTCCTTCGTTGGTGCTGCCTGACACTGAAACCACCTAGACTGGTTTGAAATCAGGTTGTAGTGAATTCCCCCACTACACCAAATAAATGTCTCTGGATTCATAGGCTACTTTCGCCATAAAGCAGAGAGTGGGAAAAGTAAGACAAAACAACAACGAAAGTTGAAGTTTCTCATTACTTCTGCTGGCTGTGGTGGTGGTGAGGAAAATAGAGTCACAGAGAGAGAACCTTTGTGCTTAGTTTTAGATTTCTTTACCGATTTGGCAAATACCAGACTGAACCACAAACGTGCCATTTAAGATATCATCTGAGGATAATGACTCAATTCTGTCAGCGCTCTGCCATCGTAGCTGTTAAAAGTTACACATTAAAACCCACAGTCACTGTGTCAGGAAGACGGGGAGTCTGTCATGTGCCGCGGCATTGTTTTAGCGGCTAATACAACGGCACACTGTGTTTCCCTTCTGACCACATGCATTAAACTTTCAAGGAAAACTGAAAGGACCCCTCTCAACAGAAGCCATACATCAGCGGGGAAAGCTATTTGTTAGCCTTTTCTTCTTGTAGAGGGATGGTGTCACGATGTAGGAAATGGCTGTTTCCATCAATTGTTTGTGGCCTCTTTTTTCGTTTTTATTTAGCTCCTGCTGCAGCAAAGCAGCTGCAAAGGTCAATAGAAGGGTCTTTGTATTGTGCTTAAAAATATTGCATGCACATTTTCAATAAAACACTGTACTATGGGACTGAATGCGACAACATTAAGCCTCAGTTTACCTTCAGAGACACAGCATTTGCATTAAAACACAGCGTATAGGCTACAAGACAGTGACTCGAAACACTTCCCACACTCAAGAACAAGGTAACCCTTCCTTTTCTCCGATGGCTGACTGCTGTAGGGATAAAGACTCTCTTACAGGGTATACTTCTGGATGAAATGACAGCTGTCACTCACTACCTGACTCCTATTGTACACCGTTACATTGTGTAAGTCCTCGCAGCTGCCTTGTCTGTTTACCATTTTTCCCAGCAGTCCTGAGGATTCTGGCTATAACTGGTTCCTGTCACTTGTGTGCTAAGGTTGCTAAACCTTGGACAAATATTGAGAATCAATATTTGAATGCCGGCTGCCAGACTGACATAGAGACTTTGTAGTACAGCCACACCAACACCAAACCAACTGGGATTTCGGACTGAAATATTAATTGGCTTGCCTTTGCACGGATCAAAAATCTGTGTTAATTGAAATACTCAACCTGTAATGAATACATGCAGGAAAAAACAAAGCAGTTTGGTGTCAACAGATATACAATCCAATCTGTTTAACCGACCCGCTGAGATTGCTGTCTCCTTTCCAGAGAAACATTAATTCATCACAGGTACTGAATCAGTACTTGGCTGGGGGGGGGGACCCACTAATCAGCCAGAATTTGTTTAATGTTATACACTGCTCTTTGTGGATGACTGAATGTTCTACTACAAGGAGTTTTTAACTGATAATGAGATTAGTATTGATGCCTATCCAGGACTGGCACAAGCAAACAAGACCATCAACAATAGAAAATGGGCTGTTTCTAATAGTTTGTGAAAGGTCGTATCATTAAAACTAACTTTTATGGGTGAAGGAACTACTCTGGAGAAAAAAAAAAGTTTACTTTGTTTCACAACTATCACATTACAGCTATTACTCTCATACAGCCAGATTACATACTCATCGTCATGCTGACAACTCTGTTTGAAAAAGAAAAATGATATTAAAAACATTTTCTGACTTTCTTTCATTAAACAAATGCTCATGCTGGCAAGATCCATTTTTTTTATTACACGAGGCAACAGGACTTGTACTGCTTTTGTCCACAGGGGCCACCGACAGCAGCAAAAAAAGTACCTTGTTGCTGCTGCTTTAAGAATGATTTGATAATATGGATGGCTCCTATTTAAAGTGAGGTCTGTTATTGTCTGGAGTGGATGAGGTCAAAACAATGAATTAATAGCTTATGCCTATAGGTTTTATGATCCCTGTCAGCTGGTTGGCACACACTTAAGGAACCACTCCACTCCACTCAGAGTTCACTGTGGCCAGCAGCCTTTCAGGACTAATCAGACAAAAGGCAATAACATACTTCTCTCTCTGGATAATGTACAGTAATAAAGATTTCAGTATAGGTTTAATGTAGGAGGAGGACAATGATCATTCAGATCAAACCCTTTGTCTCATTTGGAAATTGATGTTCTTCCTTATGCTACTCTAGTGTTTCCAAGTGGTTATTGTTGGTGCCGCTGACAACTTGGTAGCTTTTTCCATTTTCCAGCATAACACAGGACAAAATGTGAGTTTGATAATTCATTTTGTCTATAATGAAGACATTAAAGCTGAAAGAAAATGGTGCCAGACAGCCTTCATTTCCCCAAGAGATGTTGATGGCAGTACATGTCCAAAGTGAGGTTTTTAGGGAGCCAGTCTAAACGCAGATGGTGCCATTACACTACAGCCATTACACTGTGGGATCAACATTTTCTTCATAATGAGACGGTTATGCAAAAAAAAACTTAACTATAGCCAGTTTAAACTACAGACTCTAATATTTATCAGTGATGTCATACTGGTGTATGGCACTGTGGTCCTCCACCACCACCACCAGTGATGAAGCTCTCGTTTATGGGGTGAAATACTACCATCAGTGGGGCTGTGTAAAAAGTTGACATTGTGATTGAACTTTTATTCGCTAATGGTTGTGTGGGAAACAAGGTCCGCGCATAAAATTCATTTTAAACTCCACTGAAGTGTATTATATTTATCCTGCTGCTTGACCTTCTCATTTAGTCCCTTATTAGCGGTGGTCTTTAAACATTTTAGAAATAATACATTTCCCGTCCTCCCGACGCTGCCACTGCTGCTGCTACAGGCACATCCATGGTGGCAGAACAGAACTGTGGCACGGCAGCTCTGTTTCTCATTGGGAACTACAGATCCCTTTCTTATTACTCTCAGCTGGAAAAACAGCAGCGTGAGGGAACTACCAGCTCCCCGTGTGTCAGTCAGATTGCCGTCTATAGGAAATGACACATGAGCTGGCCACATACTGTGCTGCTGCGCGGGATAAAGGCACATGTCTAAAACCCCCTCGCACCTTAATGTGATTTGCTTTAGAGTGCAACAGGCTTCTGCAGAGCTCAGATTATTATATTAGGATTATGGTACCCAGGGATGTGGTCTTCTTAGACCTTAGACTGGTGAGGGAAAGCCCTTGTCAGCTGTCAGTCATAATAACTGAGACAGTGTGTCTGTGGTGTCCGAGGCTCTGACGCCGCTGTTTCAATCATTCATAAGAAGGGGGATCCTTTCACAAAAAGCTGCACTGTCTTAAGTGCTCTGACTGACAGAATACATCTTATCAAGGAGTAAAAGGATTGCGCACATTTGAAAGTTCGGGGGTTGATGTTTTTCTGAATAATTCAGGCGCTATAAATATGGCTGCTGCAAATGTCAGCCTGTCGCTATCATGGAGTACAAAAATATATGCATTTATTCCGTTTTGTTTATTCATAGTTTCAAAGTAAATGTAAATACAATGTTTGGTATCTTTCATCCGGCGGTGCTGGAGTTTAGAACTTTATTTACAGCTAGCTCATCATGCGGCGGTCCAGACAAGCCCTCGGTCTGATGAAACTAATTGCGTTAAAGCAAAAATGTAAGTGCATTTTCTCTTGCTGAGTTTACAAAACTGACTCCCAGCGTTGGAAATGTCAATAATTAAACACTGGCACGGCGAAAAGCTCCTCGGTTCACAGCTTGCATCTTCGCTCTATTTGATCTTCAAGGCCGGTGCGGTCTGGCATCTTCAGTCTTTAATGTGGGTTCAGGGTGGATTCCCAGGACTGAACCCCGCACTCTAAAGTCTTTCCGTCTTCCCAGCTTACTGGAGTTGGGCCTGGCAGGAGGCTGAGATCTGCCTTTTGCGTCAACCTCTCTGAAGGTGCCCCCGCACTGAACGTATTTCTCCTGCTGTGCTGAGAAACCTTGGAGCTTTACAGACACACACACACACACACACACACACACACACACGGTGCAAATACACCAATTGACAAAATGTGCATTGTGCGTGTACACACATGTAAGCCCTCACACAGACGTTCACATTTCAAACAGGTTCTTAAGAAAAATAGCTGTTAGTAATGTTAAATACCCGTTAGAGAACACAATGTGGACCCATCACTCGCGCGGATTCATCTCTCATCAGACGAGCAAATTCCGTTTCGAGGTCATTACCAGGGTTGCTTCACAGATCCGCCCCCTCACAATGACTCGCAGAGGAAGAACTGACTAATTACCAATGAACATTTTTGCGAAGCTCGCGGCATGGTTCTCAAGACTGTCTGTCAGTCGGTCATCCACCTCAATCCAGAATAAAATATATTTACAACTACTGGATGGAAGCACTTTGATAACCTGATGTCTGAATGGAGCTGTATAAACTTACCTCGCTTGCCTATTAGCATTAGCTGTACTAACATGTTAAAGGGGAAATCCGGTATTTTTAAAACCTTGACCCTGTATTTGTTGTTACAGTTGTTGCCTCATCTCGTCTGTCAAAATCAGTCAAATAGTCAACCGTGACTTCTAGATAAATTATTTGCTGACAGATCGCCTAAGTAAACTCCAGACGTCTCTCTTTAACTCTTTCCACATTCGTCTTTTTGCAACAGCTCAGAGAGAATACAGAGAGAGAATTTGAGTGAAACTTGAGTGAGTCTTTTTGGAACTGTTGAACTGTCCTCAGACACGTTGAGTAACAAAAACATGCGATTTAAGTAGACGCAACTTTGACAAATGGAGCTGCTGCAAGGGATTTCCCAATTTGCACAAATTCCCTGTTTGCAGGACTAATAAAGAATTTCTGATCATGATTACATTGCAGCCACGGCAGCCAGCTGAGGCGACCTTCTTGACCGATTCCAAAACTTACCGAGTATGAATCACTTACACCAAAACATGTTAATATAGGGTTCAGGTTTTGAAATTAAATAATTTCCCTTTAACATTCTAACACATTATGGTAAACATCACTTTTTTCCAAATACCCTCTTTGTCATTGTGAGCGCGTGAGGATGCTTTCTGGCTGTTAACATCAAAGCACCGCTGCCTCACAGAGATGCAGGCATGAAGGCATGATGTGAAGGTTGCACTATTCCACGGACAAAGGGAAAATCTTTTTTTTTTTTAAATTAACACAACAAAATGTTTTGCTGGCTCGCACTCACAGTGACTTTATGAAAAAAAAACAAAAAACAAAACGCAGACATAAATCGAGACGATGCGTGGGAGGCAAATGAGCAAAGTGGGAGAGAAGAAAAGAGCGAGTGAAGCAGGTGGATGTATGAGTCTCCGCGGTGCTCTGTCTGGCCCTGATTGGTGAGTTAGGAAAGGAATAGCGTTCCTCCGTCCATCCATCCACAGGCTGTGCTTCTCCCCCGACCTAACGAAACCTTAATAGAGGATGACAGGAGGCAGGGTGGGGGATGCAGCCCTCATTGATACACTGACTGGACCTGCACTGTACATCACTGCCTGTATGTGTGTGTGTGCTTGTGTGTGCTGTTTGGGGAAGAGATTTAGAAACCAGGCAGGGGCTGACGCATACAACTAGAAATGGTTAAACATCTCGTAGCTGTGCCAACTGTGTAATCATGTGGAAAGTCATTACAAATGTGGCGTCATTTTGAACATTGCGCCACAGTCGCAGGCTGTTACATAAAATCAAAACTAATCAATAACTCCACTGTGTCGGACCCAGCCAGATGTCTCATATGAAGATAATGCCTTTTTGCCTTTAAATGATGGCTCATTTCTGCGAAGGGGAGGAGGAGGGCGGCGGGACGCGGATGAGGGATATGCTCCGTGCCTTTCCTCCGTTTCCCCGGTTTGCTGTTTTGAGTCCGTTAATCCCCTGGCAAACTCTGATGAGACTGCAACTCCCTGGGAGTGCTAACAGCACATCAATAATACATCCAGTCCAGCTGCATCCACTAAACACCCACCACACACACATCACATACACAAACATGCATGCGCTGTATCTCTCTCGAGCACGCATACATGCACCCTTTCCATTCTCCCCTCTCAACCATGGCTTGACTCCTCGCTGTCACTGTCATAAAAGCCCTGCATTATTTATTCATGGCAGACCCAAAATATGAGCTAAAACCGTCCAGAAGAGAGGTGACACCTGAGGCATTTTTCCAAAGGCTGCTGTATCATTCAAGAACAGACTGATTGCTTAGTCTGAAAGGAGGGTGACAAGTGTTGTTTAGGCTTCAGCATCGGTACAAAGTGCCTCTGTGTTTACACTTAAATTGCATATTCAAGGTGGTGGCTGTCTGAAGTGCCACTAAGTGCACATCAGGTAAAGTGTTAACCTGAAGCAAGAGTGTCGTGCCGCAGCCCAGCAGCAAAGATTAATTCGCTTCAATTACAGTCCTTATTTTATGCACCAGAGCCTGTCGATTCTTTCGGTAGATGTGTCAGGGAAGCACACGCAGAGACAAAACATTTTGTTCATGAACAATGCAATGATAATGTCAGATTTATATTAGATGACTCTGTGCTACTTGTGAACGACAGGCAAAAATGTGTAGCTTTAGACACTAGATCTAAACAACAGCGCTCTGTACATGCTGTATGTGGTTCGTACATTCACCTCATCCTTTGCCTTATTAACGTGTGCATTTGCGGCTATTAAATGACAGGGAGCAAAGCTGTGAATGCAAAAACTGTCTGTTTGTTATTCCGCTCTGCCAGGAGGTCAGAAAAAAAATTAAAAACCAGTCACAGAAGTGCAGTGGCAACCATCCAGAATAACTATCTAATTAATTTCACTGCATACCGTGAGTGCATCTTTTTTTTTTTTTTTTTTTGTCTCTTTCTGAAGGTTTATAATCTTCAGAGACCTTAGTCAAGGCCAAAGTGGAAATTGCTCATTTTACTCACATACATAAATGAAACCTAATCCTGTCAGTCCCCATCTGGCCTGCGTCTGTGTTTGCAACTGATACCAAGGTTGAAAATAAAATACAAGGGCATCACTGGAGAGACAGAAAAACATATACAGCCAAATACAGTACAGCCGATATGGAGGAAAAACCGTGGCAGTCAGGTTTTGCTTGTTCTTGGAAGAAAAATGTACATCCCAGCCCTAAAGCGTCAATAACATTAAGATTAGGCAGTATAACTAAAGAACATAACACCTCTTTTAGCAAAGAATAATATTGGATGAAAAGGCTTCATTTATCATGATTACACACTATATCTTTGATACTTTGTGTAACTTTTGAGAAGGGGATACTCACCTTCTGCCAATTACCAAAGTTATTGTCGAAAAGAAAACAGGAGCCTATTCTCTATAAGACGCGTAGCGGGAAAATAATTAAATAATGTGTTATGCCTCTGATTGATGACTTCCATCAGATGGGCGTAATGATTGATGGAGCTGTTAAAGTTTTTGCACTTAATGGAAGGCTTCAAGCCATATAGACGGTCTTCTGTGTGGTTTAAATAACAACTTAAATTGTAAAGGGATTCAAACTGCAATATTTCTTTTTTTATCTAGTTCTTGAAGTGTGATGCATATTAATTCCTATTCAGTCTTGATCATTTTAAGTCTTGTTGCACAATGCCATTTAAGAAACCAAAATCAAACTCACCCCAACATCCATACATTGACATGTTCACTTGTCAATGAACTGCACAGAGCTTGTTCGCTGAATTTGTATTAAGAGTGGCGAACCTTAACCGTAGAGTGAATGTCGGCATTGTAAAACTCAGACAGTGTGTTAAAAGTTACACAGTCGGATGGTAATTAACTTCACATCCACATACTGGTATGGACTGAATAATAAATGGATAACAGAGCCACTACTATGTCACTGGTTTGCAGACTACCTCTCTGAAGGTCCGCGTTTGGCGTTATGGCTGTCACCATCTTAGTATTTTGACCATAATTGGAGACGAGAGCTGCACTTGGAATGATATACATTGCTACATCTCTATCGTGGCAGTGGCGACGTTTCAGTCACAAAGTAGCTCAGCCCTAAAATACACCTACTGTTTTATTATCTATTTGAATCTAAATGGGACCATAACCTAAATAATGAACATCATCCTAACAATTGGGATTGCTAAAGAAGAATAAAGAAGAAACAAGCAATTGACACCATAAACTAATTTGTAAACTGTTTACTGAGGTAATAAATTAAGTGAGAAGAAGGCCCATTTCTCATTAGCTTACATACAATTTGACCTCATTTTGAAACCAGCGTAATCGCCACCTGCTAGCTATTAGAAATGATAGGTTTTAGATGTTTCTGTATTGGAAATTCACCTTTTAGACCTGGAGGCTCTGTCCACTTACTATTCTATCTGCATATACAACATAATCATTATTAGAAAATAGTGCTTAATTATAATAGACTGAAAATAGTTCAGTTTATGTATTTATATACAATATAATTATTTCATCATTACCTGCTTTAGATACTATAATAGATATGTTTTAGAAAAAAGGACCAGCCAGCCAGCTGGTTATTCCCCTGATCATAAATGACCAGTGTCAAAATACTGATACTTAACATTTAATTGTGCACAAGCGAAATACACTCAACATGATCACAGTGTGGCAGCACATGTAAGAGGAATGATTCTCTGGTCAATAGTCCACTGCTTATCAACACCTCCTTCTGGCTCCCCCTGTCTCGCTTTTCTGCCCTTATTTTCTTTGGATAACAATTGAAAAACAGATTGCTTTTTGATGCTGGCCTAATTGGGATGACATGGCTCATCAACACCTAGGCTGAACCAACCATGCCTCTTTGGTCGGAGTGGGAATGAGACTCAGAACAAATGAGAGAGAAAATCTTTACTAATTCTCTGGGCTTATTGCTTGTTGAGAGGGACAACCGAGCTTTATTGGCTCCTCTGTCTTTGATAGTTCCCTTCAAACGAACAGAATCCTTTAATGGTGGATGTTTGTAAGCCCAAATATGTCGCTCTAACACCATATGTGAGAAAGATGAAAAAAAATACACTCGTCTGATATACCATAATTTGGTGTTTTTGGGATACAGGTGTATATTTTCTCTGCCCACTTATCCTGTCCAGGGTCACAGGGGGCTAGAGCCTATCCCAGCATGTGATGGGTGAAAGACAGATGTCAGCGGACCTCCACCCTGGACACCACTCTGTCCCAGACTAGCCAATATGTACAGACAAACAACAGCTATGGGTAATTTTAGACCATCGTCCCCCTGAAAAATGGCCTCAGAGTTTGTCTGTGGAAGAAGCTTGTGAACCA